>VDFB02362977.1:0-73816 GCA_007258455.2 Sequoia sempervirens | reverse complement strand
ATTTACCCCTTCCAAACTCTCCCTAATGTCTATAGGTTCCATCAGTATTATGTTTAAGCTTCTAAATGCACTTTATATCTTGTAATTTGGAGTTTATTTTCTATTTTTAATCTTTCTCCCCAAAGTGCTATTTAACCTAGACCCTTGTCCTAGCATAAAAGGGAAATTTACAGATCTGCACCTTGATTTGACTCACCTAAGGGTTGATAGTAAATTCTTGGTGTGGATCTTATTTCCTAAATGAAAGTAGAATAATAGGACCCCTTTTCCCTTTTTGGATTCACTTTTCCATTTTGGGAAGTCACCCATCCTATTTTTTGATGTTTCAGAAGCGATAAGCTAGAAAGTTATGAAATGGATAGAATAGTGTTGATGGTGTTTTCTGCACAGCAACAACTCAGACAAAATACAATATCCTATCTCTCTTGAAAGGTAATCTTCAACAATAAATTACTGAAAATCACCCTGTCTCGGATGTCAAGTCATGACAATGCATAAACAACTCAGATAATATGCGAAAATGCTGGTAATCACAAGGGGCCTTACAAATGAGCAATGTTGGAAGTGAATTTTCATCAGATGAAACAATATAGTGATGCTTTCAATCCTAAAACTAACCTAGATTCAAAATAAACAGCAAAAGAGATAAGGGTTTAGAGAGATTCTATTCTATTCTAACTCCTAAGATCAATCACAATAATGATGAAAGCTGCAAATGGACAGATCCCTGGCAATAAACCGCATCTCTCAGCTTGATCAAGGACAAACCCTCGCAACTACACGTAAAATGGTGCTTATCTTCCTCGGGGAAATCAAGATTTTCGACTTTGAACATTCATTCACATACCTTAACCGCAATAATGTAAACAAGCATTCACAGTTGAACTTAGCACATAAGTGAGGCCCAGACTAGCTTTACACAGCAATCTACAATCAGCAAATTGCTAAAAGTATGGACCGGAAATCGATCAACATCATTAACATTTCACCACCATTGTAAAAGAGCTGAAATCTAACATCTAACATCCGAGAATCAAGAACAAGAAACCATAAAAACTGTCGAAAATAAATACAAAGTTTGCCAAATCAACAATCCAATTGCATTACTTCTCCAGCATTACATAACAATTTCAAGTCTCTCATCTCCTACAACTAATTCTGAAAACTACTTGCCAATTCTAGCCTAGTCAAACTCCTAAAATCTCCCCTTACAACTCCGAGGCAATAAAATGCCATTTATATAGAGTAGAACTCCCCCAAATATGTCAATTCCACTATTATATTTTACAATAATAATCGCCTCAAAACATGTCGGCCTAATTAGATTTTACAATAATAATCCGCCCCAAACAAAGTCAAGCCAGAGAGAATTTCAAAATAGGGACAAGATTTTCCATTAAATGCATGAATATTATCCATGCCGGCCCATAATCTCCAAAGAAGATCAAATTCACACGCGGTTCTGCAGTCCTCCAATCAGATTGCTTTTGGCATCTGACTCTTAGGTGTCCCACCTCTTTGAAAATTTAAATTGAATGCTTCCAGATTCCCCTCTTTTGGCACGAATCCATATGCAAGTCCCCTTTTAATATTTGTTTAGTCCTGAAAAATAGATATCATCATTAATAGCCCACATGTTCAAATTAAATTTGAATAAAATTTTGACCTTTCTAAAAAACTTACATTTTTATAAGGAAACTTTTCATTTTCAGAATTTTTTCCATTTTTGGAAATTTTTATTTTCAAATTTTTTTATCTCAAGAAATTTTCATTTTCAGCATCATTTTAAAAAATTTCCACTTTTGGAAAAAATAATTATTTTCGGAAAAATTTCCATTTCAGAAAACCAGACCAAGGGGAAAATCCGGGAAATTCCAGGCCAGACGGATTTTACTAAATAAGGCAAAAATTTCAACAATAGATCATCAAAACGAACCAATAATGCATGTAACATCGTGTAATATATCAAATTAAGCATGGGGTGTTGAGCATTTATCATCAAATTCATCAATTTAATCAAGTATTTCAATTTGCACAAAGCTTGGCAGAAAATCCGAAAAAATCTGGGTGGACCGGATTTCCGCGGATGGCATAAAATTATGGACTTTGGCACATACCCGGAAAACTGAAGAAATCCGGGAAAATCTGGGTTGGGCGGAAAATCCCGAACGCAGGCAAAAACCCGAACTTCGCTCGGATCCAAAATTTTCATGGAAATCGGGAAAATCCGGATGGAGCGAAAAATCCCGAACTGGACTAAAAACCCATATTTTTGCACAGAGCCGGACTTTGAGCAGAATCCGGAAAAATCCGGATGGACCGGAAAATCCTGGATTGGGGTAAAAACCCGGGTTTTGCTCAGAACTTAGTTTTTTCAAAGTGCAACTTGGGGAAATCACTTGGGCAAGCAGGATGAACATCTAAGGACCTCTGAAGGCAATGAAATCAATAAAATTAAGGGGCCAAAAGACACCAAAAGCCAGAGCAAAAAGAGGGTCCCCACTTTCAGTGGGGCATGTGTGCAAAACTACACAACAAATAGGTCCACATGTATCTCAATCAAATGAATGAAAATATGCTCAAACACATCTATCGGGAGGCCAATAAGGTGGCAGACCTATTATCCAATAAGGGAGAGGAACAAGAAGAAGAGATTGTATCTCAAGATACTCATTTGTGGGAAGGTTTGAGCAATATCCTATGCAATGATAGAGCCCTAGTCGAGAGTATGAATCACATGTAAAATAAGAAAAAAATATTTTCTCCCAAATTGCATCGAAATGAATGTTAAGATTTGACCTCAAAAATGGCCAAAAGCCAGTATAAGAGAAGATGAGCGATAGTAAAATGTAAGTTTTGAACCAACCATGGTGGAGAGATTAAATTTTCCAAGCTACAAGTGTGATTGCTTGCAACTGAGCCAGGAGGAACAACTATGTAGGGTATTCACAATATAGTCAGAAGCGGTGAAAGGAGCAATCTAAATTATCATCGAGGAAAAACATTTGGCACATGCTCATGTACATGTCAATGCCCTGATGTAGCTCTTTCTCTACAAAATCATCAAAACCTCAGGAGATTTTAGTTGGGGAGCTAAAGCAACTATCAAACTTATTGTTCCAAAGTATCGAGCAAAAGCCATAAATGCCATGTCCACATTAATTATCTAGATCCAAAGGAAGGATTGGTTGGTGATCTCATATGCATTGCAACAAGAAGGAAGAATGAAGATATATGCAAGCAAACACACTCATGTGGGATGGGCTAGGAAAAAACAATTTGGAGACTTATGCATTCTTCATGACTCACCACATGAACCTCTTTACAAGAAATTATTGAAGGATTATGTATTCTATTCTTTGTTCTATAATAGAATATGGAAATGTCAGAAGAAAAATGTAACTCTATTTTTTGTGATAATAAAATGGGAGTTGCCCTCTTGGTAGCAATTTGCCTTAAAAAAATATAAGGGGAAAAATAATATGTAAATTATTTTAGTATTTTATAAGAAAACAAAAAGATATAAAATGATTTTTTTAATATAAAATAGTCAACAAAAACTATGAATAAAAGAGAAAAGAAAAGGAATGATTGACAAATATTGTGAAGAAGAACTGGAAGAATGGCAACAAGAAATCAAGATTAACAATTTTCAGATTAGTGTAGTATCATAGATTTGTTAAATGTAAGATATGGATTTAAATGATATGATGATCTAAATGATGTATAGTTTTATTTTATCTTTTTCACAGAGAATAGAATTGTTAAATTTCATTAATATATATATACACACAATTTTCACAATCAATTTTTTTAGATTATTAAAATTTCTATTATATTAATTTTTAATTAGAAACACAATGAATATATTAATCAATTTTAACATAAAAAATATATTAGAATTAAAATTTATATTTTATAAACATTAGTGATTCAAATATAATAATATAAAAATATCTTAAATCTTCTTAACAAAAATGTTGAATCAAAATCATTTAAAAATATCAAACTTCGTAATAAAACTACATTACTTTTCTTTAATTTTTTCATTAACAATTAATTTAATAAATTTTAATTTAAACTTTTATTGTTATTAAATATATGTTTTTTTAATAAAGTTGTAAATATAAATTATTAATTAATAAATTTAAATGTTAAGTTTTATTGTTTATAAATTAACTTTTCAAACTTTAAGATAAATATACAATTCTTCCTTAAGATTAGATTAAATATTATACTTTTAATAGCTTTTTAGGTCTTAAATTTTTATTTCAAAAGTTTTTTAATGTTACATGCAATTTTAGTTTTTTATTTTCAAGTTTTAAATTGAATATATATTTTTATTTATTTATTATGCAAAGTAATGATCATTAATATTTTCATATAATTAGTAAACATTAAACAAGATTCAAACCACATCATTTGTAGTGTTCAATATTTATGGTATCTTTGGTTCACATTTACAAATAATGTCATCACATTTAAAACTATTGCATCTATCGTTTAACATAACTACAATGGTGTATGTGGCATCATCCCTACAAATTGTCGACTAATAAAGAATTGTCTTGATAATAAATCTAAGAAACTAAAAATCTTTTGTCCACCATTTAAAAAATATAAATAAATTATTATCAGTTTTATTTATTTTTATTAAGATAGAAAAAATAAAAAACCATAGTCAAGTGAATGCGTTCATTAAATTAGTTTATTCATTTATAATGAAATTTGAAGGGAACGTTATTTAATTTAATAATAACCTTTAATCAAAATAACTAAGTACTCAATTAGGAATAGGATTAGAATTTATTAGTAAATAAGTCTTGGTTAATACGACTAAGTACTTAATGAATTAATGTTTCCCTTCATGGGTAGCAACCATAAAAAAATTGTCTCAAAAAAAAAAGGCTTGTAATGTCTCATTTTGGGATTTCCCTAAATCTTATCCTAGAATCAAAAGATCAATGTAGTTAGGGTTATAACTTACCAATTAGATGCTTTAAGAAAGATAAATCTTGGTTTAGGTCTTGCAACCATGTTAGATGATATTGGAATATAATTCATATAATCAAACATATATAATAAATGTTTTAATCTATTTGAACAATATAATTACATAACTGTGTCAAATGTATATGCAAACTACACCATATCCATGGAAGTTCAATCATAATAGGAATTGGATGGAAAATATGATAAGTTCGCCTGAAGCTATCCATCTAAGTCCAAGAGTAGATATGTTATCCCTCTTGGCCTCAAGAGGCAAACACAAAATCATCTAACATGGGGTGGTGTGCTTAGGGGATACACTTGTACCTGCTTTCCCTATCCATCCTTATCCATTCCTCTTGTGATTGAAACTCCTCAAGTCTACCCCAACAACCAAACCATGTAAAAGTTGGGGAGAAGGCTACCATAGGAGGCTCGTAGAAATCCTCTCCCTAAGCCCAAGGGAAGATACTCATCCCCTTGGCTCCCAGTGATAAACACATAGTCATCCATCATGGAGTGGCGTACTTAGAAAGAAGCCTAGTACCTACTCAACCTACTGGTATTTCCCCTATTCCTCCTCATGGTTGCTTTGAGTAAAATAAATGCAAACTATGATAATAATAAAATATTTCATTATATACAATAATCATGATAGAGCATACTATTAAAATAAATATTTGAGCAGCTCCCTTTGGGTTTCTTTTTGTATTGTGTGTGCGTCGGCCTGTGCATCGCCGAGTTTATTCAGCTTTCTATCAAGTTTTTGATATGCCACTTTGTGCATATACTCTTCGCAGCTTCGGGTATTAGCTTTCCTTTCAGTTCTTGGGAAGCTCCACTAGGCTCCCATGTGTCGCGATGACGGGCTGCTTTTGTTTCTTGCTTCCTCGAGGCCTCGTTGGGTTGCGAAATTCTTCCACAATTTTTTTCATTCTTAAAAGGTGTTGGCGGGCCCCACATTCTGCTAGGTGGCAACCGTTCACAAATCTTTCAACGCAGTGAGGAAATAAGCAGCCGTGGGCAGCGAAATGTTGCCACGCGTCTTTCACGCCCGGCTGATGGAGCATTCCCTCCGCTGTGATAAGGATCTCAGCCCATTTGACACGTGTTGCATTTTTGCAAATCCTCGGCAGCGATGGGAGAAGGTTTCATGCGGGCAACGAAAGGCTGCCACGTGCCTAAATGTTAATCTGTTATGCGGTCGATGGGTCAGATGAACTAAATAACGCTATTGGTTGCTACTGGTCATAATCATTCGCAGCAATGGATGACATTTTTTTGCTCGAGCCTTGCTAGGACCACCGCCATCATTACAAAGGATGCACCTATACCTAGGGCAACTAGATGCTGTGTTCTGGCTCGATGTCGTTGTAACGGCCTTGGGAATCTTCTGATTTAGTCTGATTCGGGCATGATTGCAATGGATTGCGAGATATTTTTTGTTGTTGTTCTCCGAAGCAGTGGGAGGTTTTTTCTTGCTATATATACTCTCTCTATTGATGAGAAAGGGCCGGAACTTTGGGAAAACACGCTGGTTTTAGCAAAAGACACCAGGCCTCTATTACTGTTTTATTTAAATTGCAAAACTTTCAGACTATGTCAATTGTTCGGCCTTTCTATTTTTTATGCTTTGATTAAACTGTGAACTGTGCTCTATATTGTCTTGACTTTTCATTCAGTGAACTATATATGTTGAATACAAATTTGCTCATCTAAATCATGTCTAATGACTCTTCTTAGTAGTGAGAATGTATGCAACATTATTTTATGTCAATAAATGAATTGTCTTTGCTATAATCTTAAGTCTCTGACATTTTGGAACGCAACAACACCATTCAGGCCCCTAAATCTATGATTTATCGTGCCCATCAGCAGATCTTGGCGCATCGCCTTAGGTTAGACTTTGTTTTATTATATCCACTTCTTTTTCCCTTTCCAAAACCCATTATAGAAGAAGCTGGCTTCTTTAAAAATCCGAAGGTCACTCAGTTTAGCGCAAAAGGTCCCCCTTAAACTGAGTTTCCCATAAGACACTGTTACCTCGTTAATTTTTGGCGTCAACAGTTTGTTCTTTTTCTGGCACGCCCGGTGGGACCCGAACTTAATGAAATTGCATTGTAGAGGGGTGTATGAGCCATTGGCCTATAACTAGATCCCAGACTGCAGATAATCCAGGTTTACTAGTGCCTCCACTAGGGACAGTCCAGACCGCAAATCAGCCGGTAATTGTTCCATTCCCACCACCTTTTCCTCTCACCATGTTGTCGGCCCCCAATAGAAACTACGTAGCATGGGATGTTGGAAGTCCCCTGGTAGCCCCGGTAGCGCCCGCTGTTTGGGGCGCTATCTCGGTTTCGGCCATGAAAGTTATCCCCAAATTTGTCGGAGATAGCTCAAGAATGCTAGCAGAACACTTGCAGGATATAGTAGACGTTTGTCCCGTACACAGTATTATAGCACAGAATGTATCCATGAGGCTCCTCGCCATGTCTTTTAAAGGCAAGGCTCTAGATTGGCACTGAACGCTAACTCCTAATTCAATTTGCACCTGGGATGAGCTCAGAGATCCATTATATGAAAGGTTCTCAAACGACGGAGATCATTCTTCATTATATTATCAGCTATTCATCATAAAACAAGCCCCCCAGGAGGCTCTGACAGACTTCAATGCCCAATTTCACTTAAATTGGCAGAGGATCCCTGTTACTATCCGCCCGACTCCCGAGTTGGCCTTTATATTCTATCTGAAGTCTATTAATCCCGACATTTCTGTGATGATCAAGTCTTTGGGAGGAGCCACTCTACCAAATGCTTATGGTACTGCTATCAAAGCTAAAAATCGTTTGATAGATTGCAGAAAATTGCCTCCTCGACCTATTATGCCGATATTTCCTGAAATATCAATCTCTGCACAAGAGGTCGCATCGACTAGTGCGCTAGCAACTGCCCAGTCGATGTACTCATATGCGGTTGCTCCTGAAAACTTGGCTTCTACATCAAGTTCTTCCAAGGATGAAATAAGCGACCTCAAGGAGATGTTGTGAACCATGAAAAATGACATAACAACTCTCAAGCAGAACCAAGTAATGCCCCCGTGACCCACATATCAAAACTATCAAGGCGGGCGGTCTACTTATCAGCAAAATCAATATCAGGGTGCGCCTCGCACTAATCCACCAACATCGACTACAAACCAAATGGTGTCGATGCCTTCTCTGCTAATGAACGCGTCCTCAAGCTTGAGCAGGGAACTAACCATAGGGCAGAACAACCTTATTCATGACATCAATCTGTGGTGTTTCCCCTGCAGCGATGCGCATATGCCCCGAAATTGTTCGCGTGGAAACTTACAACAAAAGGTGGCAGAGCAACACAGTCAAGGCACTGTAATGGAAAATGGAGGTTACATATATGCCTCGCCAATGGAGAGTGTGGTTCTTATTGCGCAAATGCAAGGAATGTCTTTAGAACAAGAATCAGATATTGCTCTTGATCATGCACTTTTCTCCTGGATGGAGGAAGAAGTAACGGTGTTTGCAAATGACGCATTCATATCCGAAACACCGCAAGTACAGTCTGATTACAACACGCGCTTAAAGAGGAGATTCACCGGTGAGCCAGTGGTTTCACATCCGGACAGCCCACAACGCAAAGGTGTGTCTAATCAAATTCTCGGCGCTTCGACCGTCCCTTCACCTTCTCAACCACAGAAGGAGTTTATTATAGCAAGAACCAAAGAGCAAAAATCTTTGAGTTTGCCACCTTTTAATGTGGTAGAGCAATTGAAGAAATCATCTGCTAATGTGTCTATAGGACATTCTAGCTATCCTGGAACAAAAGACGCTATTACAAAAGGCACTTCAGGAAGAGATCAACCCGGCACCAACAGAGCTGTCTACCAGTACAGAGGTTGTTTATCAAATACCACCAACTAAGGTTCTTACAGACAAGGCGAATGAATCCCCTGCCGAAGATAGAGGTAGGTTGAAACCTCAACCCTTCTTCTTGACTCTCATTGTAGGAAAGAAGCTATTACACAACGCTATGATTGATTATGGTGCTAGTACGACGGTTATGCCTAAACAGATAGCCAAAGTTTTGGGACCCACATACGAACCTATGAAAAGAGGGGTTATGTAGCTTGATGGAAACAAAGTTGAGACCGTAGGTGTCATCAAATCACTTCCGTTAACTCTATTTTCCTGCCCTAGTATCACGGTCCCACAAGATATGGTGATCATAGTTGTTCCTCCTATGTTTGGCCTATGTTTATCCTGAGAATTTACTTCAAAGGTGGGCAGATACCTGTCCTTGGATTGGTCACATCTGATACTTAGGACCAAACATGGCGCAAAAATGAAGATAGAATCGGAGGCTCTACATTCTGAACATGTGGTGGATGAGGCCTTGATCAATTTTGAAGCGGCGCATACCTCTATCACCAAGCAAGAAATGTATAGTGTTGATTTGCTAGAAGAAGAGAAGGTGAGCGGAGATCGGAATGATAAAGAAGATGCTCTCTCTTGAGCGAACACATAAATAATGACCCTTTCAGAAATTATCATGCTACAGGATTGGGCACATATGTAATTTATGATGAAGACCAGGTGCTTCCAAAGGTCGCCAAAGAATCCGACGGTAACCAAGCAAATGAGCTATGGACATTGTACTTTGACGGAGCAAGAAGCAAAGTAGGTGCTGGAGCAGGGGTATATTTAATATCCCCACAGAATAAAAGATTGTTGAGGTCTTTCCGCTTTCACTTCGCCTATTCAAACAATGAGGCTAAATATGAAGGGTTAGTCCAAGGCCTAAGCCTTGCGGAACAAATGGGCATTCAGCAATTGATTGTGTTCAAAGATTCCAAACTGGTAGTTAACCAGGTCCGAGGAATTTTTGCAGCAAAGAATGTCCACATGAGATCCTATCAGCACCGAGTCTAGGACCTGATTGAGGGTTTCAAAGCTTTCAACATCCAGATCGTTCCTCGAAGGTAGAATAGCGATGCAGATCGCATGGCTGTGATTGGTGCTCAATTTGATCTTGTCTCTGACTTGCTTCAGAATGAACATTCAGTACGGGTATTAGTCCGACCAGTGATCCCCGACAATGATCAGAGTTGGCAAGTCTTTGAAAGGGACGAACACATCGCTTCGTTTATCCAACACTCGGGAATTTTCTAATCAGCTTCAACCAAAGATCCCCGAGGCTTATGAAGGAAAAATTATGCAGCTCAAATCAAATAAACTTCCGAAAGGATTGGTTACTCTCGAAAACTTTTTCGATTGCAATGACGCCCGAAATGATAAGTGGAAGTTTGTGGCAGACAAAAGTGATTATGAGGACCTTCGGATCTTCGATGGTAGGAACCTCTGAGTCGAAAAAAATGTCCCACACCATGATAAGGAAAGGCTTATCAGTTTCTGCAAAAAATATGGAGTAGTGGCCTGGTCCTACAATGATCTGGAGGGTTACAATCTTGGCATCATTCAGCACACTATTGAGCTAACAGAAGGTGCGAAACCAGTCCGACAAAAACAAAGGCCATTCAACCCTAAAATTGAGGCCCTAATGGAACAGGAGCTAACCAAGTTTATTGAGTCACGCATTGTCTTCCCAATTAAACATAGTACTTGGGTATCGAATCTGGTCCCAGTCTGAAAGAAAAATGGCGATATCCGATTGTGTGTGGACTTTCGAGACCTAAACAGAGCATCTCTGAAGGACCACTATCTATTGCCCTCTATGGAGTCTATTCTACAAACTGTGGCAAGATCAGAAATGTTCTCTCTACTGGATGGTTTCTCTGGCTATAATCAAATTCGTGTTAAAGAAGAGGATCAACAAAAGACTACATTCACCACAAAGTGGGGAAAATTTGCATATGCTAAAATGCCTTTTGGTTTATCCAATGTAGGGGCAACTTTTCAACGGACGATGGACATCGCATTCAGCGAACTGATCAATAAGTTTATTCTAATCTATTTGGATGACCTTACTGTGTTCTCTAAATCTAAAGATGATCATTTTGACCATTTGGAGTTAGTCTTCCAAAAGTGCCAAGAGTTTGGAGTTACCCTAAATCCAAAGAAATGTGTATTCGAAGTGCTGCAGGGCAAGCTGTTGGGACATGTCGTGTCTAGAGAAGGTGTTTCAATTGACCCTGAACGAGTAAAGGCTATCAAAGAACTTCCCCTTCTGGTAAATAAGAAATGTGTCTAGTCTTTCTTGGGCAAAGTAAATTTCTTCAGCAAGTTTATTTCCAATTTTGCGGGAATGATTAGGCCGATCACTCTAATGCTGAAGAAAGATCAAGCATTCAAGTGAACAACGGAAGCTCGGGAGGCTTTTGAAAGGATCAAGGAAGCGATTTCCACAGCCCCGATGCTGGTTAATCTAGATCAATCCAAAGATTTTATAATGTATACTTTCAGTAGCAAGTCTAGTATCACTATTGTTCTAACCCAAAAGGATAATGAAGGAAAGGGGGAACATCTAGTGGCGTTCTATTCCCAGACCCTAAAGGAATATGAGGTGAATTATAACTTTGTCGAAAGACAGACCTTTGCAATAGTAAAGGGACTTAAAAAAATCCGCCATCTAATTTCCTGCTACAAAGTTCTGGTATATGTCGCACATTCCAGTGTGCGCGAATACATCATGGAAGGGGAGATCACAGAAAAAAGGGCTAATTGGATTACCAAGATCCTTGAATATGACATCGAAGTCAAGCCTACTAAGAATATTAAAGGAAGAGGACTGTGTGAGTATATGGCACAGAATGAGGAGGTACCTGCTGAGAAGGAACAACCAGAGCTCGTCTTGATAAATGAATCGGGATCAGTACGCGATTGGCTGACTGATAGAATGAGCTTCATGCAAACCGGAAAGTATCCGTCAGGCCTCTCATCCCAAAAAAGAAGGTATTATCGGCTGTAGAATTGTGGATATACGCTGGTAGAAGAAGTTATTTTCAAAAGGAATTTCAATGGTGTTCTCCTACAATGCGTTACTTCGGAGTAGGCGAAGAGGATCCTCGACGCATTCCACAATAGCGCTGCAGGTGGGCATTTCTCTGCCAAAACCACCACAATTAAAATCATGCGTGCTGGATATTATTGGCCTACACTTTTTAGTGACTCCCACTCTTTGGTGAGAGTTTGTAAAAAATGTCAGTTCTTCGCCGACAGAAGGAAGAATTCTGATATTCCCTTTAGACCTATAGTGGCGAACGAACCATTTGCACAATGGGGCCTGGACTTCATCGGAATGATCAACCCAGTCTCTAGTGCCAAACACAAGTGGATTCTAACTGCTGCGGATTACTTCACCAGGTGGACGGAGGTTGTTCCCCTTAAAGGCGCAACAGAGACAAAGATTGTAGATTTCCTCAAGGAACTGGTGACAAGGTTCAATCCTTCGAAAACTATCATTTCAGACAATGCCAGAGCATTCCTAGGTGCAAAGGTATGTCACTTTGCATTAAAGAATGGCATATTCCTTAAAACATCATCAAACTATTATCCACAAGGAAATGGTCTAGCAGAGTCAACGAACAAAAGCTTAGTCTGACTCCTTAAAAGGATTGGCTCAGAACACCAGAGGGAATGGCATAAAAACCTCCAAACGGCGCTCTGAGAAAACTACATAACTCCTAAGCAAGTCCTTAAGACTTCGCCTTATGAGTTGGTATACGGGAAAGAAGCAATGTTACCTATCTCCATAGAGATTCCGGCAATACAATTGTTGAAATCTCTTGAGATAAAACAAAATGAAGCCATGGAGGTTTGGCTCGCTGAACTGTTGGAAGTACAAGAAAAAAGGGAGAATTCCCTAATAGCAATGACAAGCCGTCAACAGGTGGTCAAATGATGGTTTGACAAGAAAGCTTCTGACCAGGGTCTAAAATGTGGAGACTTAGTGCTAAAGTATGATAGTAGGGCTGCAAAGCCAGGTCAGCGTGGTAAATTTGACAGCCTATGGGAGGGTTCCTTTAAAGTGATTTGGTGCAAAGAACACAACATTTTTGAGCTAGAGAATATGGAACAGGAACCGTTAGGAATCCTGATCAATGGGATTCATCTTAAGTTGTTCCATTAGGCATTAAGCTCTACCTTGTGGGTGCTGTCACAATAGTGGTTTACAATTCCTGAGAGGAATGGATTTTAGCTGAAATCACATATTTTTAGAAAATATAATGATTTAAGCCTTAAAAAGTGTTATTTTAAGGATTCCAATTGAAGAGGGTTTGATCAAATCACCTTAGATCAAACCACCTTAGATAGAACCTCGCTAGTTTTAAACCATACCTATAAATGCATCTTCTTTACACCTATCAAAATGCTGATAAAAAATCACTTTTGATTTTGATTTAGCTTTTGGGGAATCAAATGAATTCATTTAAAATTTATTTCAAATGATTATGGTATTCCTTAGAACAAGTTGTCCAATGAATATAATTTTAATATGTTTTGGTTTTGTTATGTATTTGTTTTTTAAGTTTTATTAAACATAGGTTTTTCATCGAAAATGAATTTCTTTGTTCTTCACATGTGGAAAAATAGAAGATTATCAAAAAAAAATTGAAAAATATGAGTGCACCAGATATTGAAGTCCTTGATCCAACAAAAAAATTAAATTAAATTTTGACATATACAAAAAGTTACGTATATCTGTGCGAATTGTAATTTGTTTGACTTTGAAACTTGATTAAGGAAAAAATATTCAATAAAAAACTATCTAACCAAGTGGAAGCACTAGATACCAGAGTTACAAATCTAAATTTGAAAGAATTAGAATGTTATCCTTCATGGAAAAAAATTTATGCGTTATACGGTGTGCGTCACTTTTTAAAAATGTTGTTTTCTGAAAAAAATCAATTTTCGTGGGAGATGGAAAAAGAAGTGCAATTTGATTCCAAAAATTTTGAAAAAAATATTTTTAGAATCTATAGACAAAATTTGATGAGACTCTAGTTTGCACCATCTTCAAATTCCTCACGGTTTAGCCACTATAGGTGCCCGAATGTGAAGATTTAGTTAAAAATAATAATTTCAGTGTCCAGTTTGGCCAAAAATTGTAAACCACTATTATGGGATCACCCTTGTACATATATAAATATCGCTTTTATTTTTATTTTTGTTTCCTTGGCCGGTCTTTTTCTAAATCAGTTGTTGTTCTGCGGAATTAACTCATTATTATTGGCGAGTGAAACACCAAAGTTTTTTTACATAAAACACACCCATGTACGGAGAAATAGCATATGAAAGTTGCAAACCCAGAAAACTTAAATGAAGAATAAAAAGAAAGAGCATGAATTTTCTTTAAAACGATGGATATCTATTTATATATGTTCTTTTCATTACAAAAATGGCTGGGAAGCCGTATTTCAAAATTTACAGGTATATTGAGCTATTATATATATAATAAGCCTTCTTCAGGCTTATATACAGCTAGGAGCAGGCAGAGTGGTACATTTTGAGCAAGAGGCAAAGGGGTTGATTATCCGAAGGCATGGCTGGCAGAAATTGACGCATTCACTGCAGCATCCACTTCTTCCTCGTCCACAGGTTCCTCGACATCGCTGGCAGCATCATTTGGCACAACCGCCATTGGCGGTGGAAACACCAGGTTCTTGAAGTCAGTATACCATTCTACGTCGTAGAAAGGTATCATGTTGTAGCTGCGAAACAGGAAGTGTAGGGCCTGAGTAACCCTCTGTTGGTGTTGGTCACGGGTCTGCAGGCGGAATCCGCTGAGGAATGGCAACCAAACGACGACAGCTTCTTCCTCAATAAAGTGATGGAGGTCGCTAGCTGACGGCAAACCTACCCCAGAGGCAGCATGCGCAACAACCTCACCAAGGCCATTCAGGTATTTTTTCGAGAAGATTTCTTTAACCAACTTCAAGATCAGTGGCCAGGGAACACAAATGTCTAGCATGGATGCTACAAAGTGGGAGCATACGTCGGTATTCACCCGATACTTATCCTCATATTCTATGCAATCTTTGCCTAAAACCCACTTTATGGCTACCAAAACCAGAGAATGCTTATTCTTTGTCATCCTTTTCAGTCTCCTAGTTGAAATCTCCCCTAGGAATGTCATATATGACTTATACGAGGTCAGACGAATTGGGGTATCCATTGCTCTGACACTATCCCTAGGCTTTTGAGCTAATGCTGAATTTGTTTACCACCTAACCTATGAAAAGACTTGCTTAAGGCTCTGCTACTGACCTATCACTTCTCAAATGCTAAGTATATTTTGCTCACTATTTACTGCCCTATTTATAGAAAAATTGACAAGACACATGCCAATCCGCTTCAAAAAAAATTGATATTATGGTAGTTGCTTTCTTGAAAGATGAGCCTACGTTTGTTCACATTTTCGGGTCAGTTACATCCGTGATAGCACGGCTCAATGCGTGCTTAAATAAATGGAGCTGATTAATTAGCTTTAAAAAGGTGGCGCTTGTTGGTAGTGAGACGTATGGCCGTAAGCTATTGTGTCATCTCTCAAGCGCGTCCCAAAGCCCAAGGCGATATTCATATCTTTTCAGGTCGTGATCGTTTGCTTGGCGTAATCATTTTGGCTGGGATATTAATTACCAACGCATACTAACGCATGGTTAGCAGGCCAATTGCCGGCTCAAGTTCCAAGGAGATCATGGCATATCACACAATCACCCAAATGAAATAATAAACTTTGACCGCCTCAAAATAGTAATCAGTTCATTTTACACAATTTGCAAGATTAACGGTACATGCCGAATTAAATGCAAAAGGCTTGCTTTCGCCTACCACCTTGGGAAAGGTTGCTATTATTGCATGAAAAGGCTTAATATTTCAAAGTCTTTTTACAAACGCCAAGGATAAGTGTAGAGTTGTTTTATGTCTGTCTATCTAGAGCCGAGCATAGTCGCAGTCAACTAGGAGCTTACAAAAATCTTCAAAGAAGGAAAATGTCAGAATCTTCAGCTCAGCCAATACAAGAGGAAATTAGCCAGGAGTTATTCACAGCTATTCGTTCTTTAGTAGAGGTATATGTCTATGAGGATGTGGCGTACGCTACACCTAGTATACCCCGAAGGACAAGGAGAGCCCACACAGAAGAGCTGAATAGACCCAAGAAATGGAGAAACCAGAAAAAAGTTGAGGAAAAATGGAACAATATCTACGACCCAATGCTAGCGAAGAACCCTAAGTCACTCAGAGAGGCAGCTTGTGCAAGGTTGTCGGAAACAAAGAAAGACCAACCTACGACGAGTAGAGTTTGGTACAGTGGTCTTCCTCAATACATGATCCCACTGGTGCACTATTTCCTAGAAGTGATTGATGCTGCTATTCAGCGCTATAATCCTGATACCCACTACATTGAAGGTCGCAACTTAAGGGTGCATATCACTCTGGAGGCCATCTAGCACATGTTATGTATCCTCGATCCAAGTAAGAGGAAGGAGAATATCGAGACCTTTTTCCCGAGCAAATGAGAGAAAATATGGAGGAAGATGAAAACTAGCTCGGAGTTCTTGTTAGAGGAGACTGGTAAGAAAGGAACCTCAGCCGCTAAAGCGCCAAGTATTCTGTTGTCGTGTGGTAAATTTCATGATGATCTCCAGGACGCTATGTCCATGCTGGCCTTTGTATGTGGCCGAGACTCTGATGAGAAGATAGAGGCCTTTCAACTGGGACCAGCAATGCAATTTCGCAAGCAACATGAGCTCTTATGGTATGATTTTGCTGAGTTTATAATTGAATAAATGAAACAGCAAATGGAGGATTATCAGATGGAGAAAAAGTTTAGGTTTGTTTCCTTCTTGGTCCATATGTTTCTGCATCAGAACCCAGATTTTTCACCCAATTTTTTCCGCTATCAATTTTTGATGAGCAAAATAAAAGGAAGTCGGTGTCTGTATGGACGCCATTCCTTTCCGCATCATACAATTATTATGCATTTGCAGACTATTTTATAGCCTCGATCTTGAATGATTTGATCAGAGAGGGTGATATTATCCAACTCAATAGGGAGCAGGCTAGATTTATGCAGAGCTTCACCCCTGCTTGTGACTGGTTCTTGGGCAAGGATTTTACAATCCTTCGAATGCGGGGTTTTATTGGAAAACCTTTCTTGCTCCCAGCCTGCGTCACAGATAGAGTGCTCATGTTGGAAATGTTTCGATAGGTGTGTATCGTTGATTTCACTTTCTGCAATAGCGAAAGAGTCAAGAAGAAGGGATTTTTCACTTGTCCGAAGAATTTCAAGTTGGTAACTCTACTGAAAAAACAATCGCACCAATTTCTAAAGGATAAGCCGGTACATCTAAGGTTGGTACTGGTAAATGATAAGTGGGAATACAACCCTTTTGATGACTTTCCAGAGCCACATATGAGAGTTACCCATGTTTCCTGACCATACTGGGAGAAGCGGTGTAACCTCCGAACAGACAAAGATGAGGATTTTGTTGAATTGGCGCAAATCCCTACACTGGACACTAGAGGCCCATGGCACAAGTTCTACTTTCCTGTGGCTATGGCCCATGATAATGTCCCCATGGAGCGCGGCATGTACAATAGGTTAAAGAAGGATGAAGAATGGAGTGAGGAGAAAATAAAAGCTTTATGGAAATATTGTCAGGAAATAGCACAGTTGGATGCTCCTTACAATCAACTAAGGGATGACCAAGAATTTGAAAAGTGGTGGAATGAAGGCCATCCCAGCCCGAGCTCTAGTATTAATAAGAGTGAAGAGGAGGAGGAATCCGAAGAACAAGAAGAGGAAGCAGCAACATTGGCTTCCCCTGCGCAAAAGGAGAAAGTTTCTAGACAACCCGCCTATGTGGCCACGAACATACATTTTAATATATCAAGAGGCTCACATACACTCACTTGGGCTTCTAAACCAGCGACGCTATCACTTCAGCAGGAGGAGATGACTGCCGAAGCTAGGGAGGCTCCACCTGCGAAATGGCAGCGCACACAGAATATTATCGGGGAGGGTTCACAAGAACCCATCGGAGGAGGAGTACTGCTGCTACTCAGGATCCAGAGGTTGCGACGGAGTCACCGACGATCTTGGAACCATCGTCAACCAGTCAACAGGTACAATTCGCTCCTTCTTCTCTTGCATCTCATTCTTTAGTATCTTCCCCTGCCCCATTGCCGACTTGCCCTCTACCTTCTACTTTTGGTCTGACTTATTCGGTTGGATTCGCTCAGTTTTCACAGGCCCACCCGCTTGTAATTATTCCTTTGAGTATGCTCATGCCTGCCCCTGCCACTTAGACTTTTCTTACCTCACTTTCAGAAGGCGTTCCCCCTGTCAGTGCCCATTCTTTTTCCACTATGCTTACAAATCCTCTTCCATTGCAACAAGCTGACACCCCGTTAGCAACTCCCCTTTCCCGACCAATGAGTCTTATGGCTGATTCCCTGATTCAACTGCTACAACTTCCTAGCCCTATTGTTAGTTCTCAAACCAAACTATGGAATGTGTCGCACTTCTCTCCACAAACCGTCACTCTCCAGAAGAAGCAGATGCCTGTGCCTATGAAAGTTACCTACCCCTATGCCCTGCCTTCCGGTGCTCCTTTCGCAGGTGGGCTAGTTTCATCACCAGCCGAATTCATAGCACAGATAGATTGCGGAAAGGAGGCACACGCGAATAGAATGAGGAAATGCAAGGTGAAAGATGACAGTGCTTTTGTCAAGCCAAGATTACAAGCTTTGTATGATGAGGCCCAACAAGAATTGAATTTCGCAACCATATATCCAAGGGTAAGCAAGCCTCAGGGAGAAATGCAACCAGAAGACTATGAGATATATGCAGTCGGACTCGACATGAAGGTAGCCCGACCATAGGATAAGGTTGAAATCATGGAGGAAACACAACGGGTAGTCACTTCTGACTTCCTCAAAACTGATCGCCAACTAAAGAAGAAAGATGAGCAGCTCAAGGTAGCCAGGGAAAGGGTGAGTTGTCTCGAAAGGAAGGAGAAATCCTTAGAGGCAGATATCGCCCGCATGACTGAAAGGGCACTGTCAGCGGAGGATGAAAGGAACAAGCTTCAAGGTGAAATTATGAAGACCTAGGTTGCTGACCCAAGCATAATAAAAGAGCTACAAAGCAAGAACTAGGAAGCACGGAAAAACCTACAGCTAAAAGATGAAGAGCTTGAGCGCCTCCACCTTGAGCATAGTCAGGGGATGACACAAAAGGGTGAAGAGTTGGAACGCCAACAGGCTCAATATGAGCAAAGAATACAAGAGAGAGGATGAATTTAAAGGCCTAAAGGCTCAACTAGAGGAAGAGCTTTGAGAGACAAAGGCTTCTCTAGAGGAGCAATCAGCAAATCACTCCCGAGCTAAGCAAAACTGGAATAAAGAAATGAGAAACTATGCAGAGCAATTGGCATTCGAGAAAAGGAAAAAAGGCAGAATTAGCTGAGGCCCTTATTTCAAGAGATGTGGAGATTACTTCACTTAAAGCCTCTCTGTTGCCTTCCCCTACACAACCTGATATCATTCCGCTAGTTAGGCAATTATACATTTCTCACTGGAAGAAAATCAAAACCTTTTGCCTAACACTGTAGCCTACCCTCCGATTTATCGACAAGGCATCAAGGCTCAATTAGGAGGCCCATGATACAATTGAGCAGTTCCCACAATTCATCCTGGAGAAGGTTCCTGAGGTGAAGGACTTGCGCAACAAGCTATACTCCATCTCTGATGAAATCCTTGCCGGAGTGGGTATTGAAGATCGGAACGCTGCTGCTCAAATGACAAACAAATTCGTTCATTGCCACTCTGCTTTCTAGCACACTAAGGCAACCGCAACTTTTCTAAGACACTAGATGGCATATGGGGAAGTTTCTCCAAGTTAGGTAGGATTGGGCTGTCGTCCCCGTTCCTTGAGGATGACTCTATTGCCACGACTGCACAGATTGCAAAAATTATTGAGGAGAAGGAAAATGACCCAGAGGCTTTTAAGGAGTTTAGCCATTCCCCAATGGCAACTGACATTGAGGCAGTCATTCATCCACTCTCACAGCTGCTATTTCATATATAAGTAGGGGCTAGTCTACTCGATGTGCTGCCTCACAAAGAAGCTATTGATCTACGTGGAGCACAAGAAAATTTGCGCAATTTAGCAAAGTTGTCCAAAAATGAATGGTCGCCCTTGCAAGTGGCTCTTTCCAAACTCTGACTCTATTAGCCCTATGGATAAGGCTCTGGTCTGCAGCACCAAAGAAATTTTTGGGTTCTCCGTTCCTTATTCGAAATGCCCCTAATAGTCGCCAAAAGCTATTAAAATAAATATTTGAGCAGCTCCCTTCGGGTTTCTTTTTTTATTGTGTGTGCGCCAGCCTGTGCATCACCGAGTTTATTCGGCTTTCTATCAATTTTTTTATCTGCCACTTTGCGCATCTACTCTTCGCAGCTTCGGGTATTGGCTTTCCTTTCAGTTCCTGGGAAGCTCCGCTGGGCTCCCACGTGTCGCGGTTACAAGCTACTTTTGTTGCTTGCTTCCTCGAGGCCTCGTCGGGCTGCAAAATGCTTCCGCAAAGTTTTTCATTCTTAAAAGGTGTTGGCGGGCCCCACATTATGCTAAGTGGCAACCGTTCACAAATCTTTCAATGCAGTGAGGAAATAAGCAGTCGCGGGCAGCAAAATGCTGCCACGTGTCTTTCACGCCCTGCTGATGGAGCGTTCCCTCCACTGCAATAAGGATCTCAACCCATTTGACGCATGTTGCATTTTCGCAAATCCTCGACAACGATGGGAGAAGGTTTCATGCGGGTAGCGAAAGGCTGCCATGTGCCTAAATGCTGATCTGTTATGCGGTTGATGGGTCAGATGAACTAAATAACGCTATTGGTTGTTGCTGGTCATAATCATTCACGGCGATGGATGACATTTGTTTGCTCGAGCCTTGCTAGGACCACTGCCATCATTACAAAGGATGCACCTATACCTAGGGCGACTAGATGTTGTGTTTCGGCTCGATGTCATTATAACAGCCTTGGGAATCTTCTGATTCAGGCATCATTGCAAAGGATTGCGAGATCTTTTCTGTTGTTGTTCTCCGAAGCAGTGGGAGGTTTTTTCCTACTATATATACTCTCTTTGTTGATGAGAAAGGGCCGAAACTTTGGGAAAAACATGTTGGTTTTAGCAAAAGACACCAGGCCTCTATTACTGTTTTATTTAAATTGCAAAACTTTCAGACTGTGCCAATTGTTCGGCCTTTCTGTTTTTTATGCTTTGATTAAACTGTGAATTGTGCTCTATATTGTCTTGACTTTTCATTTAGTGAACTTCTATATATGTTGAATACAAATTTGCTCACCTGAATCATGTCTAATGACTCTTCTTAGTAGTGAGAATATATGCAACATTATTTTATGTCAATAAATGAATTGTCTATGCTATAATCTTAAGTCTCTGACGTTTTGGAACGCAACAACACCATTCAGGCCCCTAAATCTATGATTTATCGTGCCCATCAACAGATCTTGGCGCATCGCCTTAGGTTAGACTTTTCTTTATTATATCCACTTCCTTTTCCCTTTCCAAAACCCATTATAGAAGAAGTCGGCTTCTTTAAAAATCCGGAGGTCACTCAGTTTAGCGTAAAAGGTCCCCCTTAAACTGAGTTTCCCATAAGACACTGTTACCTCGTCAATTTTTGGGGTCAACACATACCACAATAGTTATTAACACATAAGATGGCTATATTCACAACAACAACTATAATGATTTCTTATTCCACTCTTGAGTGCAGATGACTAACTCAAATCTGTTCAATTGCCTTAATATTTTGTGACATTTGTGGCATGAATACTTAAGTCCAATTTTTAAGATGTTTGTTGGTTTAATATTCTGAATTTATTACTTCTTTTTACGCATCTAATTCTATCCTCTTACCTTTGATATTTCTTCCCTTTTATGCACTTGTTGGGGTTGAAGGTCACACCCTTTTGTACTATGATTTTACCAATAGGCATGTCCTTTGGTACATGGTTTTGACTAATTGTTTCCTTCATGAATCAATTTAGGGATAATTAATTTTATTAACATTATCCCTTGCTAATCGCCAATCCCCTTAGAAATATTCGTTGCATTATTTAATTATTCCTAATTTCCTTAGCAATATCACCGCTCTCCTTACCTTGATAATAATTAGTTTATATTTTATTTTATTATTATTTTATGACTGGGTTTTTGCTTAAGCAGGGTTATCCATAAAGGAGATTGTTACAAATTTTTGGGGAAGCACGATCTCATGGCAAGGGCATGACAGTCTGCCCTTCCCAATATTGCTTGTCCTTAAGCAATTTCAAATTGGGATGGTCAAAGATCTTGGCTCCTTCCCAAGTGGCATCCTCTTCAAATAGTACCTTCCATTTTACCAAGTATTCAGGAATAGTCTTGTTCCTTAATCTCTTCTCTCGCATATTAAAAATGATTTTTGGCTTTAAGATCAACTTGCCCTCATCATCCAATGGTGGAAATTCTAGACATGGGGAAATGTGTTGCTCTAATACCTTCTTGAGGCAAGATACGTGGAACACATTGTGAATTATGCTATTTGTGGGCAGCTCCAACTCATGAGCAACTTCTCCCATTTTCCTCAAAATTTTGTATGGCCCATAAAATCTAGGCTTAAGTTTCTCGGCCCCACTCATCTTGATTGATGAGTGTTTATATGGCTGCAACCTTAGGAAGACAAAGTCTTGTTGAGGGTAAAAACAACACAACAAAATTAAACAGAATATTACTATTCTATTTCTCCTGAAAGAGAAAGATAACACATGGTGCTCTAACTCCCAAGGTCCTGGTAATTGGTTCTCAATTATGCTAATATAACTTAATGGTTGATATAACTATAATATTCAAGGGGCCTTTGCTAGTAACAAGGAACAAGACTTCATAGCATCAATTAGTCTACGTTTGGGGGGGTTTAAATAAAAGAAAAATATGAATAAGAGCTTCAAATCAAAGAAACATGAGTAAAATTCTTACATATCCAGACATGCATATAAATAATGAGTGTTTATCCCACTTAACCACAACTATAGCAAGATGCAATCCATAGAATAAACTATGCTACTGCATACATCCATAATGCTAATTCAAATACCATCAACATTCACTAAACTTGCTTCAAACAAATCACTCACTCATCATCTTAAACACAGATCAAATGAATACGATAACAACTTCATCCATAGATAATCCAATGATATAATATTGAGTCCAGTTCCTTCTATTGACTTTCATCAAATAAGAAACAATTAAGCACAAAAAAAATCACTGGTGTATGGATTGATCATGTACCATTAACCTTATCAAAATAGAACCAAACTTTAAAACCATAACATGAAAATGTATGAAAATTTGTAAAGTAACCAAGTTTTAATGAACTTTTAGAGTATCTCCCCTAAAAACATAGAAATTTTAGATCTAATCTCTATTTTCTATCATCAGGTGGTTGATCTTCCTTCAATTAGCCGACCTTTACAAAGTAGAACCTAATAATACATATAGGGTGCCACATGCACAAGTTTCTCAATTATCAATCAAGATCCACAATTAATGGAACTGGAACTAAACACCGAAGTGGACTCATGAACTCTTGTTCCAAGGATAATTACTCAGTTGCGCCAACAAGAAATCTGATATTCCAAGAAGAAAGTGAAACTGACAACTCAAACTCAGAGTTGAACTCATGTCAAAACCCAAAAAAAAAGGAGAAAAGCAGATAGAGTATGGTGAAAAGAGTCAGTCACTTTTGCACTGAATGCTCAAGGATGTACTCATCATAACTGGAGAACACTTGTTGAAGAGTACCTGAATCTATCCCATCCAACCAATCACCTTCAAATTTGATCCTTTCAAATTCTACAGAAACCAACCTTTGCATCTCCTTTAACTTGATTAACTCCTTTCTAGCAGTTCTTACCTCCTCCCTGATATCCATAAACTGATCTAACAATAAATTCTCCCCATCATCTCCCCTTTGTATAATTTCCTCAAACCTACCCCTCCATCTCTCCCATAGTTTATCCAAAGACAGGCCTTCTTTGTTTGAGGAATCTAAGTTTATTAAAATGGCCACAATTGCCTCTAATTCAACCATCTGTTGATTCAAATCTTTGCTCATTTCTTGAACTTCTTCTTGATGCCCATGAACAGCCCTAGACTTATACCATATGATGCTCATAGTTTTTTCCAAAAAATCCACATTACCATGCTTAAGAATTCAATATTCCAGCAATGTGGACTTGGGCACTTTGCTAATATCCTCAAGCCTTTTAACATATTCCTTGTATTCATCATCCTGTCTATCCATATCCTTGGCCTGCTGATCTAGATCCTCTGCCAATTCAAGAGCAGCCTTATTAATCTTAGAACCCTCAAAAAGAACATCATCAACCTCCTGGTTGAGCTTATCCAACCATTTATCCATCATTCCTACCTTGCTTTTCATTTGAACTAAATCATCTGCTTCCTTCTTTGTTAACAAAACTAGGGATTCAGGAAGAGCAGCTTGTTGGGAAATGGGACTTGAAACATCTTTCAAAAACCTATGAATTTTATCCAACTGAGCCTTAAGCTCATCCTTGCTTTGTTTATCTTTGATCATTCGGGATTTAGTTGAAGAGGCCACAATATCAATCAAACTCATTTGTTGGTTTCTTGTAGGCTTTCCCAAATTTACCACCCCCAACTGATAATCAGTGATTTTTATATCATCACGGCTCTTCTCCATTACAGGTATGGCACATTCAGGAACAATCTCTCCAGCATCAGTGAGCCTAGTAGAGTGAAGAACTCAGGCCTTCTTTTTAGGTTTCTCCTTCCAAAGTTCTTTCATCATTTCCTCACAATTCAACGGTCGTGGTTGAACAACTTGTTTTCTTTCCAAGTCCAGTTTTAACCAAGTAGGAGCAATAGGAGTAGTGACTTCCTAGGCCGAAGAAGAAGCAATAGTAGTGGAAGAAAAAGGTTGTAACAATGTAAGCCTCAGCTGAGAATCAACTTCCTACACATTTTGCTGATCACTTTGTTCCTTTTCCAGTTCTAACCTTTATGCTTCCTCTTTATTCTTTTTCTCTTGCAGCCTTTTAGTTTCCAGCTCCTACTTTAAACATTCCTCTTCCTCTTTCTTTTTCTCTAATATTTGATCTTGCTACTTCTTCAGCTCTTCAACATAGTCCCATGCCTCCTTGGACTTCTTTTCATATTAAGCAATCTCAGCAGCCTCTCTTTCCCTTTTCAAATGTTCTTGCTCTTCCTTTTTCCTATAAGCCTCTTCTTGTGCCTTGAGATTAGCTTCAATAGCTTCTTTTTCTCTTCTTTTCTGAGCCTTTTCCTCCTCAAGGTTATGAATCTTTTGTTGCATCATCATCTTATCTCTCTCTTCTTGTATTTTAAGCTCCTGCTCCTTTTGTTGTTGTTCTTGAGCTAATTCATCAGCCTTGACCTTATCTTCCAACTCCTTCTGCTTGACTGCCAATTCAAATTGTGCCTTCGCCTCCTCCTCTTGTTGCTTAGTTAATGCCTCAGCTTGTACCTTAGCATCAACTTCTCTTTTTGCATCTTCAAAGAGTTTCCACTGATCTTCTTCAAACAATATGTGTTTGGTCCCTGCATCATCTTTCATTTCAAAAGATGTTAATACATGATGCTCTTTATCAGATGGAGTCTTTTCTAAATCTGTTTCTATATTATGTATCTCAATTTCATCCTCTATTTGCTTTAAAACCTCCGCTTCATCATGTAGGGCTCCCTTTGGTGATTCTTGACCTAATTCTTTTTCATCATAGGGCTGAGTAGATACCTCCCTTGTAGCAGATGTAGAAGCCCCCACCTCCGCAATTGCTTCATCTTCCAGCACCTCTGGAAGGTCTTGAGGAACCAC
Source organism: Sequoia sempervirens (assembly GCA_007258455.2). Lineage (NCBI taxonomy): Eukaryota > Viridiplantae > Streptophyta > Pinopsida > Cupressales > Cupressaceae > Sequoia > Sequoia sempervirens. The sequence goes on along the minus strand of VDFB02362977.1, from coordinate 47,899 downwards.
CTCCTCTTGTGTATTAGAAGGCATAAACTCTAAGGGTTCCTTAGGTTCCATCCTTCTCTTTGCCCTTCTATATCCTTGGGTGGTACCTGTAGCTTTCCTCTTCTAAGATGATTGAGCCTCGGCCTGATTACTCCTCAAACTCACCCATTGAATACTCCTATCCAGCATCGGTCTTGCAATCTGATTTATGACAATTGTCTCCTCAGCATTCCAATCTATTGGATCAAGATCTTTAGTACCAATCTTTTATGCATCATACCTGGGATCCAAAACTATCTCATCATCAAACAATGTTTCTGGAATGTCTTCTTTTATCCCAAACTCAACCATAAGTGGGATAGGTATGCCTTCATAATTCATTTTCCTAAGTTCATATTCATCTTGCAAGTCCTCCCAAAAATCCTCCAACAGATTAAAGTTCTTATCAAAGACACTGAGAAGAAAAGCCCTCATCTTGTGCTTGGGGTCATAGTACTTCCTTGCAGTGTACAATCCCAACTTTAAATAAACTAATTCATCACAAACTACCTTAGCTGCCTAAATGTGTGGAAAGCTAAAGACTCCCAACCTCATTGGAAACTTATGGAAACTTGTCTTGTGTTTCTTGCCAAACTTGAAATTAACAGCCAAGGCTTGATAAATAAACTCCATTAGAATGATCCTATCACCACAACATCTAGGTAGCAAATGGCAGTGACCATCAAAGCCTTCTAACCTAAAATAGGTGAATGTGGGGTACTGGATAAACCAATGCCCCCATTCATTCACAAAATCCATTACCTCCCTGCTAAGCCTATATCCCACATCACCATTAAGTTTGTTAATAATGACATAAATAAAGGAATCATTTACCCTTCTATAATGTTGCTCTGATGCCTACAAGGGGAGCTGATTATAATATTCCCACACTCTCTTCTGTTCTTGGGCTTCCCCCAATATACCCACTGTTTGAAGTCCAGGAAAAATCCCCACTCGTACAACTGCATAAACTACATAGGAGGTCATAAAAAATGCTTGGTTTCTCTCACTTTTACCATTTGATTGTGAATGTTATCTGATACTATCATTGACTAGTCAAATTGTTGCCTCCCATCCAAAATAGTTTGAATGAAAGGAAACATCCATTCCTTAAACAGTGAAGCATCCCTTTTTCCAAACACCCTAGAAAGGAACATGATTATATCTGCAATCTCTTTACTAAATTCTACCCTCTTAGGCTGGTCTAGAAGCTTGGTTAGAGACTTCTTCTCCACCCTCATCCAAATCTTATTCATGTGAAATCTATTCCTCTCCTTATTATCAATGTAAAGCTTCAAAGCCTCCGCCTCATTCAATTGCTTAGGATTATTCAGATCAATTATATTAAATAGGAATTTGATCATTGGAGGCGTGAAGTCAATAATGACATTACCCTTTACATCCACACACTGCCTAGTAGCAAGGTTATATGCTCCATCTCTTGCAAGAATCAACCCTGGACATTGGATAGATAGGGGGAAGAGTGCAACATGTGCCAGCCCGAATTGACCAATCCTTTCTGTCCTTCATGTGACCTGCTCCTCGGTGAATGTCTCCTCATGCAATTCCTCATAGTTAAAAGGACCCAAATTGGTGTCGATAACATCAGCCCAGTCGGAATCAATTTTGCTAGATGTGAGGGCAACCTCCCTATGCTTACATCTCAAGGTATATGGAAGTTGTTCCACCTTGATCTTCTTCGTTCTAACTCCTTGCCATGAAGTTTCACTTGGTTGGCTTCTCTAAGAGGCCTCATTTGATGCTCCCGACATTTCTTGATTCCTACAACAACTTCCTGTATTAGATGAAAAAAACATCTAAGTTATTCAATCATATAATCCCTTCTCCATCCTCCTTAGATAATATTTACATAGTCAAACTCTGCCTTTATCGGAGGTGAAACCGTAAAAGTATTAGGCATTAAAGATATATGTCATCATGTGGCGGGGTTGGGATTAGAATTGGATAAGAACCAAAACAGGGTCGGAAGTGGGACCGGAACGGGAACCAAACCAGAACCAATTGTTAGTTATCAAGTTCGACTTCCACTCTAGATCCGGTTCCAACCAAGAGTAAAGATATAGTGACATCATAATAATGAACGGGAGCGGAATAATTCCAGCAAATGGAGAGTATTTCAAATAAGGTACAGTCATATGAACCTTAAACCCTAGGTCACATGGGCCCTAAAGGAAACTAGAAATAGCATATTTTAACCCTCCAATAGTTCCTATGTACAAAAGGTCATTTAAACCATGAAAAAGGTTATTTTGTAAAACCCTAGTTCGCATGACACGCTATTTCCAAAAACTAGGGCACAACGAGAATCCCACATGGACAACCCAAAACTGACGTGAGAATACCAGAAATAGGGTTTCAAGATGAAATTCATCACCCAAGCAAGGAAACCCCTTCAAAAACAGAAACCCTAGTCAAAACCAGAGCATGACAAAATGGACCTGTCACGAAAGTGACAGCAGAACAAACAACAAAACAAAATGACAAATGAAAGACAAACCCAAAACGGAACGGGACGAAAAGAAAGGACCAAACAAAAAGAACAAGAAAAGAAAAAACCAAACACAACCAAGCGAACAAATTCACAGAACAAAACCCTCTTGTGAATACACCAAAACAACACACCCGAAAGAACAAACGGGAGAAGGAAAAGCAAAGAAACCCACCTCAAAGCACTCCTCAGGACTGACCATAAATTAGCCAAGATTCACTCCGCAATTCACCTCCGCGATCAAATCAATCCTTTCGAGACTTTCCTGGTCATGGTTTGCTTAGTCAATTAGAATAATAATGATAGTGAGGCAGTCTAAACATGATTAAACCTTTAAACATTAATTCGTGCATGCAAACAGACTGCATTTAATGCCATAAATGAGGTAGTTCAGGGACAGAGCCAACGGCGTGAACAGATAGTTAAGTCAAGTCCATGAAACATCAAAAGGTAAGGCAGATGTGGATCCGATTCGAAGACAAGATAAAGAAACCAACACAAAGTTCCTTACTTAATTTCCAACCCCGGATCTGGTCCCGACAAAAAGGACAACGACCAAAACATGACACAAGAGGACGAGGGCAGAGACAAAACCGAAAATGGAACTTCACAAAGTTTGAAGTTCGATTCCAGATTTGGATCCAGTCACGACTGAAAAGAAAAGAACAAAACACATAAGCACAAGGGAAGTAGGACCGGAGTGAGCACCGAACTCGGCCCAAACAACAAAGAAAACGAGGAAGAAAACGAGTGGAGACGGAGTCGGACCGGGGACAAAATATGGAAACTTGAAATTTCATACTTTCGTTACAGTCCCAATTCCGCTTATGCGCAAGCAGACAAACAGAACAAAAGGAAACAACCAACAAGCAAGAGGACAGACCAACCCAAGTGTTTGTTGAAAAAAACCAATAGAACAAAGGAGAAACAAAAGAGAAGACAGAGTCGGAGTCGGAACGATATCCAAACTAGAAACCTTGAAAGAGTTCCATGTTTAGATTTGGTTCTAGACCTACCTCTGACAGAGAAAAAGATAGACTTAGGAGAAAAACAAACAACTCCTAAGACCCAACCAAACAACCAAAGGTGAACAAAACAAAAGAAAAGGGGGACCCATTTTGTTCCAAAATAAAATGGGGTGGTTATGCAAGGCATAACAAATGGCGACTCGGCTGGGAAAAATTGGTTTACCCTTTTTTAAGATATTGAAGAATTCAGTCACCCCAAAATGTATAATTTATGAGACATGTTAACTTTAAGTGTGATCAAAATATTTAAGTAAAGTTGAGTTGGAATCTCAAATGTAGAACCAACATAAACTACTGCTTGAATCTGAGTGTGTGCATGCTTATGGTGCATCCTTCTTTATTTGAGCTTTCTCCACACTTAAACAACTATATCTACAATCCAAGCTACATGGGTTGAGTCCTTCGACTTTCATGTAATGGAATCCTGGGTATTGTTCTGCTGCCAGTCAAGCGTCCATAGCCTTGATGAAGATACCTCTAATTCTCTCAAAGCATTACTCTACTGCCAGTCAAGCATCCATAGCCCTGATAGAGATACTTGAATTACCCACTTAGTATTGAGTTTTCCTTTTATTTTAGTGCTTCTCTTTTCTTATTTCTTTTACAGGCCTTGTGAAAATTATTTTCAAAAACCATCTCAATACAAAGAAATTTATAGTCTGAGATGTGGGTTGAGAACTACAGTGGATCCTATGACAGTTTTGGGGAAACATATTTTTCACTTGAATCGAAGATAGAATCACTTTGAGATGAATAGGAACTTTATAGTCAGATGTTTTATCTATTTTGTGACAGATTTAAATGATAGTTCATGAGGTTATCTACAATATACCTTATTCCTAATAGCCTTCAGACTCATGCTAAAATGACCATAAGGCATGAGCTTTAGAACAAAATCTTTCGACATATATGCCTAAAAATGCCTAAACCAATTTCTCTCCTAGTGCCTACATCATTCTTTGAATAACAACCCCAATATTTGAGATGGAAAGAAAAGAGAATCCCCAAAGAAGAAAACAAAAACAGACACAAAACAACAAAGGAAACAAAGAAAAAGAAAGAAACAACAAACAAACAACTAACGGAAGCAAAGAACCAGTAATTACACAAAATACATATATACAATTAATTCAAAAACTCAAACCTTTATGATCCGAAGTAATGCTTGAGAAACTTCCCATTGACTGGAAATAGAACAGGTTCTTCCGTCAAGGTGGTCAAACAAAAAGCATTCTCACCCAATATCTCGGCTACTTGATACGGACCTAGCCAGAGTCTATCAAATTTCTGGTGATCGCCCTTTTTCTCCTTAGCCTTATCCCAGAGCAACACCAAATCTGAGATTCTGAATGCCTTAATCTTAGCTCTTTTGTCGAACCAACGTTTGACAACAGCCTGATGCTTGAAAAACTACTATAGAGCAACGTCTCTCTGTTCTTCCATGTTTAAAAGGTTATTTAATATTACCTCAATCTGGTCATCCTTTGTATAAAACTCCTACATAAACTTGAGAACAAGTATTTGTAAATGTATGGGGAAAACCGGATCCTAGCCATAGACTAATTTGAAAGGGGAATTTCCCAAAGAAACCTTAATATGGGTTCAATCTGCCCATAAGGCGAACCTTAACTGGGTATGTCAGTCCCTAGGATTACTTTCAAGTAATTTCTTTATCACTTCTAACAGATTCTTGTTAGTAGATTCTGCTACACCATTTCCGTGAGGATAATAGTTAGAGGAATATTTCAAAATGATTTTATGTTCATAAGCCCATTGTATGAATTCAACAGATGAAAAGGCAAGGCCATTGTCACATACCAAGGCAAACGACACTCCAAACCTGGTAACAATGTTTTCAGTAAGAAATTTGATAACCACCTCAGTAGTGTTGTTCTTGCATGGTTGAGCCTCAGTCCAACAGGTACAATAGTCTGTAGCAGTTAGAATGAATTTGTGTCCTGCAGAAGAATTAGGATTAATTACCCCAACAAAATCCAGTGCCCATTGGGCAAATGGTCTTACCTCATATACTGGTTGTAGAGGCATTGCTGGATTACGCTCCTTTGATGCAGAAGTCTGACATGTATGACATGTCCTGACATGTTGATGTTCATCCCTGAACACATGGGGTCAATAATATCCTGACCTGAGGATTTGATGGGCCAAAGAATCTGTTGATCCATTTCTTGTGCCATGCCTACCATGGAATTTAGCCATGGCATGCTTGGCTTCTTGTTGATCCAGACATCGCAAGTAAACCCCCTCATAATTTCTTCTGTATAGAGCCCCTCCTTTGAGCATGTAATGAGCCCTCTTCATCCTCAGTTCCCTCCTTTGGGTAGCATTCATTCCTTCTGGGCATCTGTTATTGAGAAGGAAGAAGATCAAGTCAGTATACCATGGGTCCTTGGTAAATGAGTGCACACTATATTACTGACAGGTAATATTCTTGTCAACATCTGCCATGGCATTTGATAAACCTTGTCCTTGGACAAGTTTCTTTGGATGGATCTCTAAATCATACTCTTGCAGGATATCCATCCATTTTCCTCTTCATTCCCCTAATTCGCTTTGCATAAGGAGAGACTTAATCGTCGGATCAGGCACTATAGCAATAACTTGACTCCTCATAATGTAATGCCTAAACTTTTTTACTGCTCGTACAAATGCAAAGGCCTGTTTTTCCAAGGGTGGTTACCTGACTTCTGCATTCTTGAATGACAAGCTCATGAAGGAAATTGGCCTTTCATCTCCTTCACCTTTGCGTTGTGTTAGGATTGTTGCACATGAATGATCAGATGCAAATGAATAAATATAAAAGGGCTTTAGTAATCTGGGTTGGTCAAGATCGGTGCCTCAGATATTGATTGCTTAATCTGCGAAAATGCATATTTAGCCTCGTTGCTCCATTCAATTTAGCATCTTTCTTCATCATCTCGTTGAGGGGTTTGACAATTTCTGCAAACCCTGTTATGAACTTCCTTACAAAATTAATCCTCCCGAAGAAGGACCTCATCTCCTTTTTACTTCCTGGTATCGTCAATTTCAAAATGGCCTCGACTCTGTCGGGATCTATGGATATTCCTCTTTCTGATATCACATTCCCTAGAAGTTTCCCTTCAGAAACTCCAAAGACACATTTCTTGGGGTTTAGAGATACTCCATAGCTAATACATCTCTTTAAGACCTTTGCTAAATCAGCAGCATGATCCTTTCTCTTCTTGGAAAAAATTGTCAAGTCATCCACATAGATAATAATACACTTACCTATCAAATCTTTAAAAGCCACATCCATTGAACGTTGAAAGGTAGCTCCAGCATTAATGAGGCCAAATGTCATGCGTCGATAGGAAAATGTTCCCCATTTTGTAGTGAAGGAAGTCTTCATCCTATCCTCATGGCTGACAAGCACTTGGTTATACCTAGAATAGCCATCTAAGAACGATATCATCTAAGATCCATTGACAGTTTGTAATACCTCATCAAGAGAAGGAAGTGGATAGTTATCCTTCTCTGAGGCTTTGTTCAGGTTCCTGAAGTCAACACACAGCCTGATCTCCCCACTTTTCTTACGTACTAGAACTAGATTGGCAACCCACATGGAGTGCCTTACTGGGAAGATGATTCTTGCTGATAAAAGTTTTTGCACTTCCTTTTGTATTAGTGGTTCGATCAAAGCGTTGACCAGGAGCTTCTTTTGACGAAAGGGCTTGGCTTCTAGCTTCAGCGGTATTGTGTGCATGATCACAGAGGTGTCAAAAGTCTTCAAATCTTCATAACTCCAAGAAATTGCCGCAATATCTTCTTTTAACACCTTAATTATTTCATTTCTGATCTCCTCAGGGTAGGTCTTGCCTATAAGGACATTTCTTTTGGGACCCGAATTAGCCAAATTAATAGATTTGTACTTCCCTCCTTCACTTTGTGTTGGCACTCTCTCCTGAGCCCAAGGATCAGAATCAAATATCCTTTCTAAGGCTACCATCCCCTTGGGGATGCTGTTACTTTTTAAGTTCATTACTCCTTCCATATCACAACCTTCAGGGTCCCATTCTCCCTGATCTCTATCTGATTCATCTATGATTTTCCCTTCGAAGACATCTGAACTTTCCAAGAAGGCGAGTATGTGTTGGTCGTCATCGAAGACCTAAAAATTTTGAACATTATCAAGGACTGTTGGGATTGAAACTAGTCCAACTGAAAATCTTTTCAATTTGGAGTCCTGCATAGGCTCCAAAGTACTAGCAGTAACTGCCAAAGCATCTGCAATCTGATTTTGTTCCCTAGGAATCAAAGTAATTTTGAAAGCATCAAAGTCCTCAATCAGATTCCAAACTCTATTTTTGTAAGCAGCCAATCTTTTATTATGGCAAGTATATTGGTTGCGAACCTGTTTGATAATGACTTCAGAGTCCCCCATCACCATAAGAGATGTGACCTTCTTTTGATGGGAAAACATTAAGCCCCTAGCAAGTGCTTCATACTCTGCCACGTTGTTCATGCAACCAAACTGTAGCCTATAGGAAGCAAAGTAAGTCTTCCCCTTTGGATTGGTTAATTCCACCCTTGCTCCACTTCTTGATTTGGACTTAGAGCCATCAAATTTCAGACTCCATAATTGATCTAGGGTTGGGATCTCTTTCTTTTTTTGGCTTACAATTTTTTGCTTGGCAAAAGTATATGGCGGCTCAGACTGGTGTTGATCATCAGTATTTGAAAGTAGCTGGGGGCACAGTTCACCAGAAGATTCTCCTGAATTCAAAATTTTCTCAAGAAGTGATTCCTGAGCTTCCTCTTGAGTCAGGTCATGATTTAGTACCTTTGTCACCAATGCGCTAGGCATTGGAAGTGTTTCTGGGGTAAATGTAATTGGCCAAGACTGAGATTCCTCAGTCTCTAGTTGTAGTTCAGAACACAGAACCTGAGTCTGCTCGAGTTGAGAAGATGATTCCCTTTGAGCAAGGTTGGCTCTTGTAAGGATGGTTGCATCCTTCACTTGAAATGGAAATTCATTAGTAGAGGCTTGAGGTTGACATTCACAAGTTTCTTCTACCCAGGAGACATGTTTTAAAATATCTACACAGGGTTGGCAAGTTAACTCAGAATGATTCTGGTAATGAACCCTACACCAGTTAGGAAGTAGGAGACTCCACATATCAACCTCCTCTCCCAGTACCAGCCTATCTTGTTGTAATTTCATTGTTAGGACTTGTTGATTAAAAGTAATCATTGGGTCATTTTGCTCTGAAAGGGGTGAGTCCTCAGAATGAAGTATTGAAAAAGTCATGATTTCCTCCTGCTTGTAAACTCTTATCTCAGTTTTGAAATAGGATACCTCATTAGGGGAATCATACTCAGTGATCATGTGTTTGAGCCTAGGCTCACTTTCAATTCTAATATGGCTTGCTATCCCTTTCCAAGGCAGCCACATGTGTGAGAAATCCAAAGACAAATATCCACCAAAACTTTTCATCAGGTCTCTACTCAAGAGCATACCATAGGTTTCTGGGATATCTGCAACTTGGATATCCATGTAAGTTTGGATCCTTGGATCAGATCCAATCTGTACATGGATATTTTTAAGCTTTCCTACCACATTAACTTTTTTTTTGTCTAACTGAATAACCTTTTTATTTGTCTGGAGTGGACTCAAACCTAACTTCCTACAAATTGAAAATAGCATGACATTTCCTAACTCCCCAGAATCCAACAGACAGTTGTGTAAATTCTTTCCAAAAACTCTTAAACTTAGCAAGAAAGGTGGAGTGCCATTCTTACCTTTATAGAGTGTTGCATTCATCTCATTAGTAGGAGTCACCTTTTCTCTTCCTTTTGACTTGTTTTCTTCCCCCAAGGCTTTCAACAAAATTTCCTCTTGAGCAGGGCACCATTTCAAAATATCAAAGAAAGACATTGAAGTCTTCTGCCTCTGCATCTCTGTAATGAAATCAAATTTGAATCATTCCTAACCTAATATTTAGGAATTGAAGGTGAATTACCTTTATTCTGAGAATCTGATGGTCCCTTTTGTGGTGGTGGATTATTATCCGCATTCTAATTTGGCGGGACCATATTATTAGGAGGTGCAGAGGTCGTGAATGGCCCTTTGTTCTGATTTCTAAGGAAATGGCCTCCCTTGGTTTGGAAGGCTTGGGCATCGTACACATCTTCTACTGCTTCATTGTCTTCCTGGTTGGGAAATAGAAGTTCTTCCTCAAAGATATCGTATGCTATGGCAATATCCGTTGATCCACCAGATTTGTTGGATGCACCCTGGAATGGAGCATCAGCTTGGGCTATCTTAACCATTTTTTCCATCTCTAGGAAATTTACCTCAAAATGGACCACAGTATCATGTAGTCTACACCAATTGGTCATAAGGTTGAGGTCTGCCACGTTAGCAGTGTGTGGCTTTTCGTCTCCCGCTTGATAATTGTGGGAAACTCCTCCATTATTGGGACCAGTATTCCATGGCCTATTGTTGTTAGACATTTGATTGTATCCTCTATTTTGATTTTGATAGTTTTGATTAGAGGAGTTTTGGTTCTAGAAATTCCTATTGGTGTTCTGGTTGGTATTATAATTCTGATTAGGATTTTGGTTAGGATAACCACCCTGATTAGAATATCCTCCCTGATTCTAAAAACCTTGGTTCTGGTTTTGAGGGGGATTCTGTCTAAGTTGGGCCATGTCGTTAGACATCTGAGATAGTGTCTTTTTGAGAGTCTCCATCTCATTGGTTAGTTGGAGAGTCTTTTCACTTTCTACAGTATTCACAGCAAAGGATTGATTAACTAAATTTGATCCTCTAGCTTGATTTTGGTAATTTTGATTTTGCTGGGAGGAGTCCTGGGGACCATTGTTAAAAAATGGCAAGGGAGGTGAAGCTTGGAACTTAGACATGGGTCCGTATTGGGAATAAGACATCCCTGGGACCATATTGAATAAAGGGGGCGGATTGGACATTTTGTATCCTATAGGAGGGAGAACTCCTCCTAGACTCTCGGATTGTAGACTTATCTATTGTTGCGACTGGATAGCGAGATGATATACCTTAGCCAAAGAATCAGCTTTGTTAGCATTATAGGTCCTTTTCAAGAACAAGCCAATCAAAGGGTCCACAGCCCTTAAGTATGCCAAAATGGAAATGTTCTCAGCCACCAAGTAAGGATCTTGCAACCTTCAGTACATTCTTTGGAACCTAGTGTTCAATAGAGGCAGTGATTCATGGTGTTCTTTTCTTATTGTGGAAAACTGGTGGTAAAGGATAGCAGGGTCTACATAAACCCTGAACTGATTGATAAAGGCGTTCTCCAAATCTGTCCAACTTAGAACTGACCCTTGGGGTAATTTTAGGTACCAATTGTACGCCATGTCTCCCAACGAATAGGGGAACAATCTACACACAACGTTCTGATGAGCCACCTGAGCACGGGTACAGGAATATTTAAATTCTTGTATGTGCTCATCGGCACTTCTTGATTCTCCATGCATGTACTTAGGACAAAACCTCTATGGGTTCTTGGGGAGATTGTGTATACCTCCACGGATAGTCCCTAATGGTGAAGGGTTATTGACGAAGTAAGCCATAGGTCTTGGCAGTGATATAGGTTGAGTAGGTTGTGCAATGGGTGAAAGTGGCCGGTGAGGTGGAGTAGGTGGGTTTGGTGGAAACCCCGATGGGGTGAGCGGTGGTGATAAAGGTTGGATCAAGACTCTATGAGCTCGAGGCCTATACCTGAGAGGGTTTGGATTTCAACAAGTGGTTCAGGGTTCTGAGAAGATCTAAGAACTCTCTCGTACCTATCTAGTGAAAATGACCCAATACGAGCTAGCTTGTCCCTCAGGCCCTCCTTCTAGCGCCAAATCTATTGAGGGTCAAAACAACACAACAACATTAAAAGAAATATTACTATTCTATTTGTCCTAAAAGAGAAAGATAACACATAGTGATCTAACTCCCAAGGTCTTGGTAATTGGTTCTCAATTATGTTGATATCACTCAGTGGTCGATATAACTGTAATATTCAAGCGGCCTTTGATGGTTACAAGGAACAAGAATGCATAGCATCAATTAGTCTATGTTTGGGGGGTTTAAATAAAAGAAAAAGATGAATCAGAGCTTCAAATCAAAGAAATATGAGTAAAATTCTTATATATCTAGACATGCATATCAATAATGAGTGTTTATCCAACCTAACCACAACTATAGCAAGATGCAATCCATAGAATAAACTAAGCTACTGCATACATCCATAATTCTAATTCAGATACCATCAACATTCACTAAACTTGCTTCAAACAAATCACTCACTCATCATCTAAAACACAGATCAAATGAATACGATAACAACTTCATCCATAGATAATCCAATGATATAATCTTGGATCTAGTTCCTTCTATTGACTTTCATCAAATAAGAAACAATTAAGAACAACAAAAATCACTGGTGTATGGATTGATCATGTACCATTAACCTTATCAAAATAGAACCAACCTTTAAAACCATAACATGAAAATGTATGAAAAACTATAAAGTAACCAAGTTTAACTGAACTTTAGAGTATCTCTCCTAAAAAAATAGAAATCCTAGATCTAATCTCTATTTTCTATCATCAGGTGGTTGATCTTCCTTCAATTAGCCGACCTTTACAAAGTAAAACCTAATAATACATATAGGGTGCCACATGCACAAGTTTCTCAATTATCAATCAAGATCCACAATTAATGGAACTGGAACTGAACACCGAAGTGGACTCATGAACTCTTGTTCCAAGGCTAATTACTCAATTGTGCCAACAATAAATCTGATATTCCAAGAAGAAAGTGAAACCGACGACTCAAACTCAGAGTTGAACTCATGTCAAAACCCAAAAAAAGAGGAGAAAAGCAGATAGAGTATGGTGAAAAGAGTCAGTCACTTTTTCACTGAATGCTCAAGGATGTACTCATCATAACTGGAGAACACTTGTTGAAGAGTACCCAAATCTGGCCCATCCAACCAATCACCTTCAAATTTGATCCTTTCAAATTCTGCAGAAACCAACCTTTGCATCTCCTTTAACTTGATTAACTCCTTTCTAGCAGTTCTTACCTCCTCCCTGATATCTATAAATTGATCTAACAATAAATTCTCCCCATTGTCTCCCCTTTGCATAATTTCCTCAAACCTACCCCTCCATCTCTCCCTTAGTTTATCCAAAGACAGGCCTTCTTTGTTTGAGGAATCTAAGTTTATTAAAATGGCCACAATTGCCTCTAATTCAACCATCTGTTGATTCAAATCTTTGCTCATTTCTTGAACTTCTTCTTGATGCCAATGAATAGCCCTAGACTTATACCTTATGATTCTCACTATTTTTTCCACAAAATCCACATTACCATGCTCAAGAATTGAATATTCCAGCAATGTGGACTTGGGCACTTTGCTAATATCCTCAAGCCTTTTAAACATATTCCTTGTATTCATCGTCCTGTTTATCCAGATCCTTGGCCTGCTGATCTAGATCCTCTGCCAATTCAAGAGCAGCCTTATTAATCTTAGAACCCTTAATAAGAACATCATCAACCTCTTGGTTGAACTTATCCAACCATTTATCCATCATTCCTACCTTGCTTTTCATTTGAACTAAATCATCTGCTTCCTTCTTTGTTAACAAAACTGGGGATTCAGGAAGAGCAGCTTGTTGGGAAATGAGACTTGAAACATCTTTCAAAAACCTATGAAGCTAATCCAACTGAGCCTTAAGTTCATCCTTGCTTTGTTTATCTTTGATCATCCGGGATTTAGTTGAAGAGGCCAAAATATCAATCAAACGCATTTGCTAGTTTCTTGTACGCTTTCCCAAATTTACCGCCCCCAACTGATAATCAGTGATTTGTATATCATCACAACTCTTCTCCATTACAGGTATGGCACATTCAACAACAATTTCTCCAACATCAGTGAGCCTAGTAGAGTGAAGAACCCAGACCTTCTTTTTAGGTTTCTCCTTCCCGATTTATTTCATCATTTCCTCCCAATTCAACGACTGTTGTTGAACAACTTGTTTTCTTTCCAAGTCCAGTTTTAACCAAGTAGGAACAATAGGAGTAGTGACTACCTGGGCTGAAGAAGAAGCAACAGTAGTGGAAGAAAAAGGTTGTAACAATGCAAGCCCCGACTGAGAATCAACTTCCTACACATTTTGCTGATCACTTTGTTCCTTTTCCTATGCTAACCTTTATGCTTCCTCTTTATCATTTTGCTCTTGTAGCCTTTTAGTTTCCAACTCCTTCTTTAAACATTCCTCTTCCTCTGTCTTTTTCTCTAATATTTGATCCCGCTACTTCTTCAGCTCTTCAACATAGTCCCATGCCTCCTTGGACATATTTTCATATTCAGCATTCTCAGCAGCCTCTCTTTCCCTTTTCAAACGTTCTTGCTCTTCCTTTTTCCTATAAGCCTCTTCTTGTGCCTTGAGCTTAGCTTCAATAGCTTCTTTTTCTCTTCTTTGTTGAGCCTTTTCCTCTTCAAGGTTATGAATCTTCTGTTGCATCATCAACTTACCTCTCTCTTCTTATATTTTGCACTCCTACTCCTTTTTGTTGTTGTTGTTGAGCTAATTCATCAACCTTGACCTTATCTTCCAACTCCTTTTGCTTGACCGCCAATTCAGATTGTGCCTTGTCCTCCTCCTCTTATTGCTTAGCTGATGCCTCAGCTTGTTCCTTCGCATCAGCTTCTCTTTTTGCATCTTCAAAGAGTTTCCACTGATCTTCTTCAGTCAATATGTGTTTGGTCCCTGCATCATCTGTCATATCAAAAGATGTTAATACATGATGCTCTTTATCAAATGGAGTCTTTTCTGAATCTGTTTCTATATTATGTATCTCAATTTCATCCTCCATTTGCTTTAAGACCTTTGCTTCATCATGGAGGGCTCCCTTTGGTGATTCTTGACCTAATTCTTGTGCGTCAGAGGGCTGAGTAGATACCTCCCTTGCAATAGATGTAGAATCCCCCACCTCAGCAATTGTTTCATCTTCCAACACCTCTAGAAGGTCTTGAGGAACCACCTCCTCTTTTGTATTAGAAGGCATAAATTCTAAGTGTTCCTTAGGTGCCATCATTCTCTTTTCTCTTTTATATCCTTGGGTGGTACCTGCAACTTTCCTCTTCTTAGATGATTGAGCCCCGGCCTGATTAGTCCTCAAACTCACCCATTGAATACTCCTATCCAGCACCGCTCTTGTAATCTTCTTTATGTCAATTGTCTCCTCAGCATTCCAATCTATTGGATCAAGATCTTTAGTACCAATCTTTTATGCATCATACCCGAGATCCAAAACTATCCCATCATCAAACAATGTTTCTGGAATGTCTTCTTTTATCCCAAACTCAACCATAAGTGCGATAGGTATGCTTTCATAATTCTTTTTCCTAAGGTCATATTCATCTTGCAAGTCCTCCCAAAAATCCTCCAACAGATTAAAGTGCTTATCAAAGACAATGGGAAGCAAATCCCTCATCTTGCGCTTGGGGTCATAGTACTTCCTTGTAGTGTACAAGCCCAACTTTAAATAAATTAATTCATCACAAACAACCTTAGCTGCCTAAATGTGTGGACAGCTAAAGACTCCCAGCCTCATTGGAAACTTATGGCAACTTGTCTTGTGTTTGTTGCCAAACTGGGAATTAACAGCCAAGGCTTCATAAATAAAGTCCATTAGAATGATCCTATCACCACAACATCTAGGTAGCAAATGGGGGTGACCATCAAATCTTGCTAACCTAAAATAGGTGAATGCGGGGTACTAGATAAACCAATGCCCCCATTCATTCACAAAAGCCATTGCCTCCTTGCTAGCCTATATCCCGCATCACCATTAAGTTTGTTAATATTGACATAAAGAAAGGCATCATTTACCCTTCTATAATGTTTCTCTGATGCCTGCAAGGTGCGTTGATTATAATATTCCCACACTCTCTTCTATCCTTGGGCTTCCCCCAATATACCCACTTTTTGAAGTCCAGGAAAAATCCCCACTCGGGCAACTGCATAAACTACATAGGAGGTCATAAAGAAAAGCTTGGTTTCTCTCACTTTTATCATTTAATTGTGAATTTTGTTTGATACTATCATTGACCAGTCAAATTGTTGCCTCCCATCCAAAATAGTTTGAATGAAAGGAAACATCCATTCCTTAAACAGTGAAGCATCCCTTTTTCCAAACACCCTAGAAAGGAACATGATTATATTTGCAATCTCTTTACTAAAGTCTACACTCTTAGGCTGGTCTGGAAGCTTGGTCAGAGACTTCTTCTCCACCCTCATCCAAGTCTTATTCATGTGAAATCTATTCCTCTCCTTATTATCGTTGTAAAGCTTCAAATCCTCTGCCTCATTCAATTGCTTAGGATTATTGGGATCGGGTATATTAAACAAGAATTTGATCATTGGAGGCGTGAAGTTAATAATGACATTACCCTTTACATCCACACACTGCCTAGTAGCAGGGTTATATGCTCTAGCTGCTGCAAGAATCAACTCCGGACATTGGACAGATAGGGGGAAGAGTGCAACATGTGCCAGCCCAGATTGAACAAATCTTTCTATCCTTCCTGTGACCTGCTCCTCGGTGAATGTCTCCTCATGCAATTCCTCATAGTTAAAAGGACCCAAATTGGTGTCAGTAACATCAGCCTAGTCAGAATCAATTTTGCTAGCTGTGAGGGAAACCTCCCTATGCTTACATCTCAAGGTATACGGAAAGTTGTTCCACCTTGATCTTCTTCGGTCTAACTCCTTGCCATGAAGTTTCACCTGGTTGGCTTCTCTGAGAGGCCTCATCTGCTACTCCCGACATTTCTTGATTCCTACAACTTCCTATATTAAATGAACAAAACATCTAAGTTATTCAATCATATAATCCCTTCTCCATCCTCCTTAGATAATATTTACATAGTCAAACTATGCCTTTATTGGAGGCGGAACCATAAAAGTATTAGGCATAAAAGATATCTGTCATCATGTGGCGGGGTCAAGATTAGAACTAGATAAGAACCAAAACGGGGTTGGAAGCGGGACCAGAACGGGAACCAGACGAGAACCAATTGTTAGTTATCAAGTTTGACTTCCACTCTAGATCCGGTTCTGACCAAGAGTAAAGATATAGTGACATCATAATAATGAACGGGAGTGGAATAATTCTAGCAAACGGAAAGTATTTCAAACAAGGTATAGTCATATGAACCTTAAACCCTAGGTCACATGGGCCCTAAAGGAAACTATAAATAGCATAGTTTAACCCTCCAACAGTTCCTCCGTACAAAAGGTCATTTAAACCATGAAAAAGGTTATTTTGTAAAACCCTAGTTCGTATGACACGCTATTTCCAAAAACTAGGGCACAACGAGAATCCCACATGGACAACCCAAAACCGACATGAGAATACCAGAAACAGGGTTTCAAGACGAAATTCATCACCCAAGCAAGGAAACCCCTTCAAAAATAGAAACCCTAGTCAAAACCAAAGCACGACAAAATAGACCTGTCATGAAAGCGACAGCAAAACAAACAACAAATCAAAATGACAAATGAAAGACAAACCCAAAACAGAATGGGACAAAAAGAAAGGACCAAACAAAAAGAACAAGAAAAGAAAAAACCAAGCACAACCAAGCAAACAAATTCACAGAACAAAACCCTCCTGCAAATACGCCAAAACAACACACCCAAAGGTACAAACGGGAGAAGGAAAGACAAAGAAACCCACCTCAAAGCGCTCCTCAAGACAGACCATAAATTAGCCAAGATTCGCTCCGCAATTCGCCTCCACGATCAAATCAATCCTTTCTAGACTTTCCCGGCCGTGGTTTGCTTAGTCAATTCGAATAATAATGATAATGAGGCAGTCTAAACATGATTAAACCTTTAAACATTAATTCGCGCATGCAAACAGGCTGCTTTTAATGCCATAAATGCGGTAGTTCGGGGACGGAGCCAACGACGTGAACAGATAGTTAAGTCAAGTCCACAAAACATCAAAATGTAAGGCGGACACGGATCCGAGTCGGAGACAAGATAAAGAAACCCACACAAAGTTCCTTACTTAATTTCCAACCCCCAATCCGGTCCCAACAAAAAGGACAACAACCAAAACACGACACAAGAGGACGGGGGTGGAGACAAAACAGAAAATGGAACTTCACAAAGTTTGAAGTTAGATTCCAGATCTAGATTCGGTCCCAACTGAAAAGCAAAGAACAAAACACATAAGCACAAGGGAAGCGGGACCGGAGTGAACACCAGACCCGGCCCAAACAACAAATAAAACGAGGAAGAAAATGAGCGGAGATGGAGCCGGAGTTGGACCGGGGAAAAAATATGGAAACTTGAAATTTCATACTTTCATTCCAGTCCCAATTCCACTTCCGTACGAGCAAACAAACAAAACAAAAGAAAATGACCAACAAGCAAGAGGATGGACCAACCCAAGTGTTCATTGAAAACAACCAACAGAACAAAGGAGAAACAAAAGAGAAGACGAAGTCGAAGTCGGAACGATATCCGAACTAGAAACCTTGAAAGAGTTCCATGTTTAGATTTGGTTCCGAACCCGCCTCCGATAGAGCAAAAGACAGACTTAGGAGCAAAAAAAACAACTCCTAAGACCCAACCAAACAACCAAAGGCGAACAAAAGAAAAGAAAAGGGGGACCCATTTTGTTCCAAAATAAAATGGGGTGGTTATGCAAGGCATAACAAGTCCCCGATCTTTAATGTTTGTTCGGTCCTCTTTTTATCTGCGTACACTTTCTGCTAGTTTTGTGGTTGATGTAGGTTGTCCTTAAGTGTATTCATGATATCCACACTTTGTTATATATAATCTTTAGCTCCTGGCACACGGCTCTCTAAATAGACCAAGTCTCCAAAAGATGTTGTTGAATATCCATATAGTTCTTGAAAAGGGCTTATCCCTATAGACATATGGTGGGTGTTGTTGTAGCAATAATCTCCCAAATCTAGCCATTTAACCTGTGCATTTTTTTGCCCAGTGATGTAGTTCCTTAAATACCCCTCTAACCATTTATTTACAATCTCAGTTTGCTCGTATGTTTGTGGAAGATAACTTGTGTTGGGGGTTAATTCTATTCCTGCTAATTTGAATAGTTCCTACCAAAATAGGCTAAGGAAGCGACTATCCCGATCGCTCACAATGTTTTGGGGGAGACCGTGTAATTTGAAGACTTCTTTAAAGAAAAATTTTGCCACTTGTGGGGCTCTAAAATTCGTTGATATGGCCATGAAGTGTGCATATTTGGTTAGGTGGTCTACCGCCACATAGATGCAGTCTTTTCCTTGTACCTTAGGTTATCCAGTTATGAAATTTGTAGAAATTCTCTCCCACTTTTGATTGGGTATGGGCAGGGGTTGGAGAAGTCCTGTTGGATATATATGTTCTTTATTTCTTTGGCACACCATGCATTCTCTAATATGTTTTAGTACATCTCCTTTGAGGCCCTTCCATGAAAATATTTCCCTGATTTGTTTATAAGTCTTGTAATATCCTTGATGTTTAGATGATGGGTGTCATGGTATGCCTTCAAAATTTATTTCTTTAACTTTGACCCGGGAGTGATGTATATCCTATCCTTATAAAGAATGATATCATCAATAACTCAGTATCTTTCATCTTGTACCTTTCCTTCTATTATGTCATTTGAGAAGGCATCCTTAGCATATTCTTTAAGTATGGATGTATTCCATCTCGTGGAGATTGTTGTCATGATACCAAGGTGAGGCCTTCATGATAAGGCATGGGCTACAACATTCTTTTTTCCCTTCGTGTACTCAATGTTGAAATCATATGCTTGTAATTTGCTTACCCAATTTTGTTGTCTATCATTTAAGTCTTTTTGGTTTAGAAAAAAACTCAAACTGTTATGATCGGTCTTTACTATAAATCTCCCACATATTAGGTATTGTCTAAATTTTGCTAGGGTATGCATGATTGCTAGCATTTCTTTGTCATAAACGAAATATTTTCTTTCTATTTCTTTGAGTTTTCTACTCTCGAAGGTTAGGGGGTGTTTGTTTTGCTTCAATATTGCCCTAATGCCTTCCCCCAAATCATTGCAATATAATTCAAAAGGTAAAGAAAAATCTGGTATTTCCAAAACGGGATAGGAACTCGTCACTTCTTTGAGTCTTTCAAAGGTTGCTTGTGCTTTTTCATTTCAGGTAAATGCTCCTTTCTTAGTCAAATCAGTTAGGGGAGTGGTCAATTTTGAGAATTTTTTGACAAATCTCTGATAATAGCTGCAAATTCCCAAGGAACCCCTGGGGTGTGTTAAGGTCCTAGGTTTTGGCCAACTCCTTATGGCCTCAATATTCTCTTCATCTAAACTTACTCCTTGAGCATTGATTTTGTGTCCTAGGTACAAAATTTCTTCCTCTCCAAACTCACACCTGGATAATTTGGAAAATAGTGAATGTTTCTCAAGTATTTCCAACACTTCGTCTATATGTTTTAGGTGCTCCTCCCAAGTTTTACTATAAATTAGGATATCATCAAAGAAGACCAATAAGAGTTTCCTTAGCTACCCCCTAAAGATATGGTTCATACATGATTGGAAAGTGGCAGGGGTGTTTGTTAGTCCAAAGGGTAGGACTAGAAATTCAAAATGACCATAATGGCACCTAAAGGTTTTTTTGGGAATATCTTCTTTCCTTAGTCTAATTTGGTGGTACCTTGATCGTAAGTCAATTTTTGAGAAGTAATTTGCCCCATGAAGCTCATTGATTAGTTCATCAACCCTTGGAATGGGGTATCAATTTTTTATTGTCTTTTTGTTAAGTTCCCTATAATCGATGCACATTCTCATAGTCCCATCTTTCTTTTTTGCAAGTACAACCGAAGAGGAAAAAGGGCTAGAGCTAGGCTAGATATGCCCCATTTTTAACCATTATTTTATGGATTTTTCAATTTCTTCTTTGTATTTTCGGGGGTGGTGGTAGGGAGTGGTAACAACATGGTTTGCCCCTTTCTCTAGCTCAATGGAGTGCTCAAAACCCCTCTTTGGTGGAAGTCCCAGAGGGATGTTACTAAAGACCTTATGTTTGTTCAATAGTGGTTGTTTGTCAATATGAATTTATTTTCCTTTAATGGAAGACTTGTCTAGGATTGAGCATTGGGCGACCCATTCCACTTGTCCACATGCTTAAAAGCTCTCTCCATCCTTTTAGATGATATTACCCTCAGGGACCCATTTGATAATCCTTGTAGGAGGACATTTTGTCCATTATGATAAAAACTTAATTCCAATTTTGGAAAATTCATGGAGAATTCTCCCAATGAGTGTAGTCATGGGACACCCAAGATTACATCAGTGTCCCACATGTTTACAATATATAAATCTTCTTTGATTGAATGTTTCCCTAATGTGAGACTTAATTGTGAAACCTTTTTTGTGCAAGGTGTGGTAGATCCATCAACCAAGGTGACATTGAATCCCTTAAAGTCTTCTATTTCAAGATTCATTTTTTTCGCTAAATTTTCATCAATAGAGTTGTGGGTTGCCCCACTATCCACAAGGGCTATTACCTTCCACCCCTTAATAACGCCCTAAATTCTAAAAGGATTATGTTTTGATGCCTTGGAGATGGAAGCCAAGGTTCCATACTCCTCTTCTCCTTTATCATACCTTATTCTCTTCATTGGGTTTTTGTCTCTTTCCTCCATTACTTCTTCATCGGATATTACTTCTATATTATGAGCTTGGCTTCTCTTCCCACATATGTGACCTAGCCCCCATTTTTCCTTACATTTGAAGCATAAACCCTTCCTTTTTAGATCCTCAAGTTGTCCTTTAAGGTTTCCTTGTTTACAAACATGCCCCAATTCCCATTTTTCGTTGCAGTTAAAACATCGTCTTCCCTTTCAAAATTCCCCTTTATGCCCATTCTTCTTATAGGGAGGATTGTTGTGTGTGTTTGATGACTTGTCCCTTGTGTATGTGTCTTCTAGTTTTAGAGCATTATTAATGGCGTCATCAAGAGAACTGGGATCAAGGGCGCTAACCAACCCTCAGATTGAATATTTTAACCCTTCAATGAATAGGTATGTGAGTCAATCTTCAATAATCACTAACACTCTTACTAAATTTCTTTGGAATTCGGCTATGTAATCTTTTATGGATCCTTGTTGTCTTAGTTGTGTTAATTCCTTGAAGTCTTTTTGGGGGTGTTTTCTATCAAATATTTTTGAGTTTGCATGTGAATTCATCTTAGGAGGTTATGTTATTATGTCCTTGAGTGGAGATGCCATGATGCCACCATTCATGGGTCAATCCTTCTAAATGTAAATGACAAATTGGACGACGTCTTCTTCTATCATAGGGCTAAGGGTTAAGTAGGTGTTTAACTTTTGTATCCATGAATGTGTTGTGATTTTTCCCGATCCATCAAAGTTGGGAAGAGTTAATTTACTCACTTTTTGACTCAAATCCTTACTATGTTGCCTCTTGTCTTTTTTGGATATCTCATGTTTTTTATCTTCACAAAATTCAAAGAATGGGATATTCCTCCTAATCTCAGGGTCCAAACTCATGTAGGCTCTGGCAATTTCCTCAATGCTATTAGGGGTGGGTTATCTTCTTCCTCCATTGGTGTTTCTTCCCTAGTTAGAAATGAAGGTCTTGGGATCCTAGGGTGGATATGGTATTACTCTCTGAATGGTTAGAGTTTATGTCTTTCTCATTTGTAGAGGCCTAAGAGTATTGATTGTATTACTCATGTTTTGTAAGGCTTGGAGGAGTGCTTGGTTTTTTTTCTCATTTTGTTCCATGAAGGCCCTGGGTTCACTTGCCATTTTTTTGCTCATGGTATTGTTTTGAGTGGAGTTGTTGTCGGTTGTGAGTTTCCTTTTTCCTCTCTCAAGTTCCCTTTGAGCTCGTTGGCTATGTTGCATCCACTATCTTTCATCCCTCAAGCTGGCAGGAACGATGCTCTAATACCAATTGTAATATCCCCTTTTGGGATTGCCCTAAATCTTACCCTAGAATCACAAGATCAATGTAGTTAGGGTTATAACTTACCAATTAGATGCTTTAAGAAAGATGAATCTTGGTTTAGGTCCTGGAACCATGTTAGATGATATTGTAATATAATTCATATAATCAAGCATATATAATAAATGTCTTAATCTATTTGAACAATGTAATTACATAACTATGTCAAATGTATATGCAAACTACACCATATCCATGGAAGTTCAATTATAAAAGGAATTGGATGGGAAATATGATAAGTTCGCCTGAAGCTATCCATCTAAGCCCAAGAGGAGATATGTTATCCCTCTTGGCCCCAAGAGGTTGACATGTAGTCATCCAATATGGGGTTGTGTGCTTAAGGGATGCACTTGTACCTACTTTCTCTATCCATCCTTATCCATCCCTCTTGTGTTTGAAACTCCTCAAGTCTATCCCAACAACCAAACCATGTAAAGTTTGGGGAGAAGGATACCATAGGAGGCCCGTAGAAATCCTCTCCTTAAGCCCAAGGGAAGATACTCACCCCCTTGGCTCCCAGTGGCAGACACACAGTCATCCACCGTGGAGTGGCGTACTTAGAAAGAAGTTTAGTACTTGCTCAACCTACTGGTATTTCCCCCATTCCTCCTCATGGTTGCTTGATGAGTAAAGTAAATACAAACTGTGATAGTAACAAAATATATCATTACATACAATAATCATGATAGAGCATACCACAATAGCTATTAACACATAAGATGGCTATATTCACGGCAACAACCGTAATAATTTATGATTCCACTCTTGAGTGCAGATGACTAACTCAGATCTACTCAATTGCCTTATTATTCTATGACATTCGTGGCTTGAATACTGAGTGCAATTCTAAAGATGTTTGTTGGTCTAATATTCTAAAGATATTACTTCTTTTTGCTCATTTGATTATGTCCTCTTTCCTTTGAGATTTCTTCCCTTTTATACCCCCGTTGGGGTTGAAGGTCACACCCTTTCATACTATGCTTTTACCAATAGGCATGTTCTTTGGTTCATGGCTTTGACTAACCGTTGCCTTCATGAATCGGTTTAGGGATAATTACTTTTTATTAACATTATCCCTTGCTAATCGCCGATCCCCTTAGAAATATTTGTTGCATTATTTAGTTATTACTAATTGCCTCAGCAATATCGCCACTCTCCTTGCCTTGATAATTTATATTTTATTATTATTTTATGATTGGGTTTTTGCTTAAGCGGGGTTATCCATTAAGGAGATCATTGCAGATTTTTGGGGAAGCACAATCTCATGGCAGGGGCATGACAAGGCTACATACCTATATTCAACAATTCACATCAAACATAGAGTAACAAATAAAACTATATATATATTAGTGATAGTAGATTTCCACAATCGATGTAGATTATTGCATAAAATTTCTGGATTAGATTGTGTCTGAATTTTTGCATCAAAAATTCAGACACAATCTAATCCATATAATATATATATATATATATATATAATACCTTGGTCCCCTTTGGAAGCAGATATGTGGGTAGATTGAGTAAGAAGTAATGTTCCCAATATGCAGGTTTTTTAAAGTGAGTCTAGAGATATTTTAGGAATTGGATTTACCAACCCATGCTTGACACTCAAGGAACTTATGTAAACAACTAAAACAAATCACCTAAGAAAGAAATGCATTAAAAACACATAACTAAACCTCAAACTAAAGCTAAAGATAAAATAAATTCACTATATCCAATGGATTTATTTGCTTGACTCCTCGAGGCTTTAAGCTAAATTCCAAATCACTCACACACACACACACACACACACTATCGATGGCGAGCTCGATGTAGTTCCATTATGGAAGTGTAGTCATTCAATAGAAACTCAAAATAATAGATATCACATGAGTCTATGTTTTTGGTTAGAGCATTATGCATGTCTTGTATGTATGGATTCCTATCCTGATTGGATGAATGTCTATCCTATATGGATGGATGCATGTCTTGTATCGATAGATGACTACTTGAATACACCTTTGAATGAAGACATAATAACTTAATAACTTGAAAAGTTTTTTTTTTTTTTAAGGGTGAAATTTGAGAAACAACTTGAGGGTTGTTACAATGGAAGTGGTTTCCAATACTAATAAAGACAAATCTTATTACTCCTACGGTTTATCATGTTTTTGTTGCTTTGGATGCTCTTGGTAATGAAATTGCTAAAAGTAAAGGTATTGTAGATGTTGATTATGTTCGGAGTGTTGGTAGTTCTATCCATGAATACTCCCCGTGCAAGAAGGAAAATGATGTTGTCACTCTTTTCCATCCAGTTCTCATTTGTATGTCTCCAAATGATTGGTTGCAAGATTGTGTTGACTACAAGGTTAAGTCTTTGAAAAACAATATTCAAGGCCTCATAAGTGACATTGATAATAGAAATGAAGTGAAGAATAATAAATGATTTTCTAATTAAGTAGCAAATTTAGTATTAGTTTTTTCTATTGATGCTATGTTCTACATGGACTCCCTTTTGTTGGATTATTTTATAACATTTGTTGTTGGGCATTTACCTATATTGATCACGTTGGGCTGCTAAGCAGATTTTTTTGTATCGTGTAACTTTATTGTGCTCCTTGTAGCTAATATTGGTCCTATTTTGCTCTTAGGGACTTATCTTGCTATGCTTTGTAAGTTGGTGTTCAAATGAGTCATATTTGTAAACTATTATTCAACATAAAAATAAAAATAAATGAATTTATTTTTTAATTTTATTTTCAAAACATACAAACTTATTCTTTGACTTTTGTATATTACAAGGATACAAAAATTAACCTTAAATTTGTTTATTTATTATTGTGGTTGCTTAGCCTCTTGAGAGATGGATTCAGAGATACAAAAACAACAGGCAAACACCAATTGCATGTGATGGCAAAGTTGAAAAACTATTTCAAGAATTGCACATCAAATGGATGGAATCTAGTCATGCAACATTACCTTAAAAGAAAGGATCATAGTCAAAAATTAAAGGATTCTTTTTACTTTCAAAACCTACAAAACTTATTCTTTGATTTTTGTGCAATGTGTTACCCTACATGCCTAAGATGGACAATAACAATGAGGTCCAAATAAAAATGTAGCAAAAAGAAACTAGAAATGGCATTTCTATAAATTATCAATTTGAAATTTTCCATCTACAAAAACCCTATTATACCAAATCGTAATGGCCATAGAAAGCATAAATCCTCAAAAAGTTCACAACAATCTTGATTTTTTACAAATCTTCGATCGAAGCAATTTTTCCCCCAAAAAATCTCAATTTAATCAACTATGATTTTCAACGATTTTTAAGGGTTTAAATCACAAAAAAATCATGGAAAAAATTCCCTACCAACCTATAACAAAACCATAATAATGCAAAATTGCTTTTTAATCAGGTTTTGTTGTTGATTTTTAACACACAATTGAGCATTGGCCATTGGGACGTGGTTCACCATGAAAGGTTCACTAGATTTCATTAGGGTTTTAAGGCAAACACAAATAGGCAACCTTGAATGGACATATATTTCTAATAGATGTTAAAAACATTAAAATAGAGATGCGTTCTTTTGTATGCTTCTACATTTGATGTTAAGGACTTTAATATGGAATGGTTAAAAATGTGTTTTTTTCTTTATATTCCACACTATTGTCATTTGCCTTAGGCTCATAGTAATGCTTTCCATGTATATAAATCCAAAGACACAATTTAGTGGAAAATAGTAGACAATATCATAAATACTAAGGCTTCTATCTCTTTTTTTTAACATACTTTCCTTTTCAAATGCTAACAAAATGTAATAATTTGAAGTTTCAATTTGGCATTGGCCATCAAGTTTTAATGATAAGCAGGTAGGGTAGTGACAATTGTATAATCAAGTGGGAAGCATAAATATATACATAATAATATATAGACATTGTGGAACCAAAAGCAGAATGGTTCCTATTAGAAGGATAAAATTCAACTTGTAGTGTTGAAAAGAATAAATTGTAGCAGTTTTTTATATCAAAATGAAGGATTGTTTTGGTTATATTTAATGTTTTGTTAATTGGTGAAACTCACTGCTTAAATCATGCCCTACACTTGTTCAACAACTACATTCCATTTAGGATCGTCATATACATGGAGGTTCAAAAAGCCTGCAAGGAGTACAATAGCAATGCACAAATGCTTTAGACATATATAGTGTAGCATTTCATGCATGTTAAATAGGTATCAAGCAAACTAATACATGTCTTCAAAGAAGTCATGCCTTAGTCTTGTAGGCCTATCTTAATCCCTCCTGAAATAGGCCTTATATATTCTCTTTAACAATCTAGATAGATTTCAATAACAACTATCCCATTGAAAAGGAATGTTCCTCGTGCTTTGATTTTCCATTGAAACTTGTACCTATAATCTCTCAAATTCTCAACTCAAAGTCCATCAATGTTTTTAACTCCATCATCCAAATACGCAAAATCAAAAAAAAAATTACTTGAATAATAATAGCTAAAATTATGGCTCAAATAGAGTTACTCTCTTCTTTTGTACTAGCAAGTCTTTATTATCTAATGGAAAAATATTTAACACTCCCTTTACTCTTTTACAAATATGCTAAAATAGTTATCAATGAGGACATTTCTATACCATTTATAGTCTTTTGAGATTTAAGATTTTGTTTTAAAAGCATTTTCTAGTACTCTATCTTGAGCTATTTGATTCAAAACCTATTAAGTTGAACTTTCCAATTGCTTCCTTTGTCATATAATTTTCCTTTCACACTCTTCATATAGTTTTCTATGACATTGTTCTAAAAATTGCAAGTACTCTTAAATCACAAATATGAACCAATTGATTCCTATTTTGTAATTTATGATTACTAAGCAAAGAAAATTTGTCTTTTTAACGACTTTCTTGAGTTGAAGATTTTGAGATCCTAGAAGCCAACTTGGATATCATGAGGTTGAGCAACTTGGGAGAAGTTTGAAACCAAGAGCTTCATCATCAAGACCTGCAGCCCTCTAACATAGCTCTATTTGTAGTAACAAGAGTCATTGGCTACGTTCGATTTTTTGAAACTTTGTACAAATTATATTTTAATTGAAATTTTATCAACTATATCAATCTAATTATTATTTATGCACTATGAAGTATGCTTTGTGCAATGCAATATAATCAGTGATAAATATAAACAACAAAATCCTATTTTCTACAATTCATGTGTTAAACTCTATTTTATTTGCTCTCTATATCTCTATGGAAATGCCCTTAAATTTTTATTAAAAAATAATAATAATAATTTTTGTCTCTTTTTCTACAATTTTTTACGTTTTTTCTTAATATGATTTTTTCTTATTTTTTCTCAATCTTTTCCATACGTTTGGTTTGCCGATTTTTTCCCCAAACAATTTTTGTTGCTATGGTAATGGCTTCTTATCAAGGCTGACGCCATTTGATGGGATAAATAGAACAGTTCATTTACTTGTATAACAGTTTCAGTTTTCTCCCATAAGTAGACCCAATCTATCCTTTCAGTTTCCTACATCAACCTATTACTGCAAATTAGTGAACTTTTGCTTAGTCACTAATTTAAATGAGAGTTAATACAGCACAGAGGAGGATTTCAAGAGAAGCCAGATCTATAAAAAAAAAAATTGGGTATAAAATAATATAAATCTTCCAACATATATCTCAAAGAGAGCAGAAACACACACAAGAATTCACTGTCTGTTCCAACTTCTAAAATACCTGTCTTGCTTTCACAAGAACTTCATTGGACATATCAAGCAGCATCCAGAACCTGTTAAACAACAAAGTGGAATTGAAAAAAGATCACACCAAGAAGAGTACATACAGTCTCAATACTATGATATAAAGATTTATACAAAAACTATCTTATGCAGTACAGAGAGGTGAGCTGGAACTGTTAAAATTGCCAGTTTATAGACAGGGTTATAAAACATGTAACTATTTGATATGCGATCCAGGATCCATGCATTTGACACTTTGCAAAGAAGTTCTTGCAACAAAGCAGTTACTAAAAGAGAATAGAAACGGAGTGCAAGCTGTTCATATAAAGCTCTTCCCTCAATCCCGAATAGCCTTTCTCAGCTTCTTTGTAAATGGTTTGCAGGCTTCAATGCTCAAGTCCACTGCTGCAGTTAGTGCCATGAAGATTGCAGCATCCTCCACACACGTTATGTGTCGCATTGCCAATTGTACGAAAGGTTTACTGCTCTTCCCCTCACCCTGTACACGACAAGTCATCACAAAGCCTCCTAAAATTTGTAGTCCGAAATTGAAGGTAAAATCCCCACTACTGTGAGGACTTAGAACTGGAGATACTGTGGGTGACACTTTGGATGTGTCAATGAGGAACTCTCCACCTTTGTGCGCACTGATAAGGGTTTCTGAAATCACAATTCCACTACTCACTCCTAGACCACCACCTTCTTCAACCAATTGAAATCTACAACCAATAAAGTCCTTCCCACCACGTTCTCTCCATGCTTCTAGCCTTCCCCATGGCTGCCAACTATCCACACCAGAAGAATCTGGTCGCAGAATCAACCATGCCCCAGGATTGGATCGTGAAACACGATCAGAACCTGTAGAAGGCACAAAGGGGGTTACCATTGAAGCAGCTGCCACTGCAGATCCAGAAAGGTCGTGGATCATAACCAACCATCCTTTTCTATCCCTTCTTTCACTGTCTTTATCACCACTATGAGAGCCAGACCAACCATTTGCAGAGCCATCAAGTTGAGAGGCGCTGAGTAAGAGGAGAAAACCACAAGACTAGAATGTCAACCAAAATTTCAAAGATTTGTGACTTAAAAAAAACGCAAAAACGCCCAGAAAGCACTGCTTCTTCCACAAATTGAAAGGAAAAAAATGCCGTTCAATAGACAAATTTCAATTCTGTCCCAATTGAAGACAGCAAAAAAATGCTATCCAAATTATTTAGTGCATAGTGAAGTCAATGTTGTAAAACTTTATAGCTCAAACATCTAGATTGGCAAGATGAGATAATTAAAGATCTCCTATTTGTTTTGGTGGGTATGCGACAGATGAAGACTGTGAAAAATAATTCTTCTGCTCAACTGATCTACATTTTGCCAACTGAAAGAACAGAAGCAAATTCTAAGGAAATTGAATCTAATAGGTTGCTTGATCACTAACCGTGCACGAGTGCCT
This sequence comes from Sequoia sempervirens, assembly GCA_007258455.2. Taxonomy (NCBI): domain Eukaryota; kingdom Viridiplantae; phylum Streptophyta; class Pinopsida; order Cupressales; family Cupressaceae; genus Sequoia; species Sequoia sempervirens. The sequence goes on along the minus strand of VDFB02362977.1, from coordinate 18,107 downwards.
CTGTCTCGACTAAATTTACAGCTGAATATCGGCTGCCTCACATTGCCCTGCAGTTGCACAATCTGTGGGCTTAATGCTGTCTCGTCCTCAAACTGAAATATGTATCGAGGATCGGGCTCAACCTTGACTCTCACATGGAGTTCTGCCCTAGGACTGCCACCTTCCACCTTGTTCTTGCCAATGTTAGTCCATCCATTGTGAAGCAGCAACGTTTTCCCCTCTGCCCATTCTGCTCCTACTTGCAATCTGAAGGTCCCAATTTGCTTACTACTGCTAACACCACAATGAGACCCCTGTCTCCCTGTAAAGATCACTATCTCCAAATAAGCTTGGGAGGACTTAAAACGCCGTGGAGCAATCAACTTTTTCAACTCAGATTCTTCCAGATAGAAAGTTGCAGCAATACTGTGAATATCTTGGCCACCAGGGGTGGAGGATGACGTGATCAAAGGAATTGATGTGGTTTGTGTGGGAAACCCGCTTAGCCTTACCTCACAGAAGCAAGGAGATGACAGAGCATGGACCCCCGCCCTCACAGCTTTTGAGGCAACCGGAATTCTCAACCCAAGTGCCCCTACTGATACTCTTGTGAAAGCTCGAGGATCCATCATGACAGAAACACCTTCTTTGTGACAATTGCGTTGAATTTCCTCATCCTAAGATAAATTGCATTGCCCCTGCCTATAGCCACTTCAAGCCCCGAAATTGCTCCAAGAAAAATAAGAATGTTTTGTCGTTACTATGCACGACGAAGAATTTGTACTGCTGGTTCAGCCCCTAGGCTGATAGATGCTCAGTCCTCACCGGCCAGATTTCACCCTGTGTACCTCTTAAGCATTCGCTGAAAACAAACCCAACAATAAATTCCAAGATAATTTCAGTTCTGAAGAAAAGCACAAGCCAAGCCCAACATTCTAAATCGAGTAAACGCTCTATCAGTAAAGGAAATTCGGAACTTAAAATAACAAAGGAAAACTTTTTCCAGCCATGGCCTTAAATCTTTATCGTTTTAGTACCCGTTTTTAAGTTCAAAATTTTCACTAAAAACATTCATGTACAACTTTTTACACAGAGAACTAGTTTGAGACGACTAAACCCTTGCCGGAAAGCGAAAAGATAAAATTTAAAAAAGAAAAGCAAATTTTATCTTAAATATAAACTATAAATAAATTTTCCAAGGTACTGTTTAAAGCCCTTGACAGATGATGAAAATGAGGGTTTTTTTCTTATTTTCCTTTTTTTCTTTTTCTGGTTTCTTGTTTTCTTCAGGCAACAAACACGAAAGCAATGCTTCAACCTTCAACCAACCAGGGGTCGTAAGCGTGAATACAAAAGTTAAAGGATAAAGCTTCCAACACTGAATTCGCAAAGCCATACCGGCATAAACGGAAATTATAACCAATTATTCAAAGAATTTGTCGACCAAAACAAAAAAAGCCAAATCAAAAAAGAAAAGAAAAAAAACCTTCAAGCCACAAAATCTTTCAAAGACAGAAACAAAACTAGCGCAATTTGCTACGGACCTGCTCGAAAGCCTTTCAATCTTCGCAGGATGTACACGCTACCCTCCAAGAAAAATGCCACAATCCAGACACGTCTTCAAAGCTTTTCTTTCACTAAACCCTAAAACAATGGCAATCACTCAGAGACCGAATTTTCTTTTTTCCTAAAACATCTCTTACTGGCTCAAATTCTGCTACATTTTCACTGCCAACCAGAAAAAGAAAGCAGAAAATCCATCGGCAGCATTAAAAACCCCCCAAAAAAGAAATGTAAAGTTTTAAGCCCGCCGTACTAAACAAAGAAAATAAAACAAACTTTGATCACCACAATTCTACGGTATCTTTTCCGTTGAGTAACCGCGCTTTAGACCGTTAAAATCTTCAACAGAAAATGAAAAATCATACAATTAGCCGCGGTCTCGTCAAATGATGGGTAGGTATTCCGATCCAAACAGGTACGAAACACATTATATTTTGGGGTTTAATAAATGAAGAAGAGGTCGGAAGGTCGAACCTGGACGGTTCATCGAGGTTGACGACAATAAGTACAGGCTGTCGACAATAAGTACAGCCTGTGCATACAGCTGGACCTGCCTATCCTATCCCTCTCTTCCAACCCTACCAAAGACTAAGCGACAAGAAGTTCTGATTATTCTCGTTTTCTCTGGTACTTTAAACAGAAATATGACGAAAGTTCTGTCAGCAGCGACGTCTGAATTGAAGTAGAGCAATTTGAAGTCTTTAAGACATTTTTATTTATTAATCCGGAAGAATCGGGTGACCAGTGACCTGGACTAATAGTTTAAGGGTTATCCATTGAATTTTTATAATTTATTGGATAAAGAGACGGCAGCCCAATTTCATAGATGAATTAGTCGAATTCAGATTATGAAGTTTGATTTGAAACACTGATAACAAAGCATCAATTCAATTAAATTCAGAAATATTATTCATCAGCGAAATGGATTGTGGAAATTTGATATCATTAAGGGATGGTTGAGACTGAATGACACTTCATCATGAGTGTGCGGCTTATGAAGATATTTGTATCCATTATGAGAGCAACTTGAAGGTGGATAATCTAAATGAGCTTTTTAAGGAGGCAAGACTTCTCAAGACGGCCAGCTTCTTGATCAAGATTCATAATAGGAGAGCTAACATTGAAAGGAACCTGAAAATGGTTAAAGATTCAACTCTGACTCTGGGTCCCATAGACTGATCATCTGGTGGACATCATTAAAATTCATCCATTCATTCATTAACAAATTAACCAATACTCCGCATTCTTAAAATGGATGACCAAACCAACCAAAGAGGTTCATAAGGATAAGGATTAAATATCTGACCAACTAAACAGATTCATAAGGACAAGGCTTTATTATTACGTCGAGAGGCATTATACAGTTGCATATAGATGGAAACAACCAGTGTACGTAAAAACTTCTTGCAATTTAAATTGACGGCCATTTTGAAAGTTGAAATCTGTAACATAAGAAGGCAAGGCGTTATAGCCAAGAATAACGGATGGTAGTTAAAGAGTAGCATGGGAATATATGCCCTCTTGTAGGTAGTTTCTTGCAATATGTTAAATTATGTGATGTTTTTATAATGTTAAGTTTTTGGATTCATTGTCAACGTTTCGGATCACACACAATGATCCATCATCAAAAAGAGGAAAAAATGAAATGGAAATGTAGATCAAGTCTAATAAAGGGTGAGGTTGATGTGCTAAGAGAAATGAATAAAAAATCAAAGAAATCAAATATAATATGAAAATAAATAGAAAATACCAAACAAAACTTATAAGGTGATATGCAATTAAAGGGGGAAACAACAAAGGTTAAGACAAAAAAGAAGAAGAAAGAAATTAAATTGGGCTAAACATAAATAAATTTAGCTTATTTGTGTGATGTTTTATCAAATTATATAATTAAAACTTCATAAAATATGTCAAATTATACAATTAAATTCTAATAAAATGAGTCAAATATATATTAAATCACACAAGTGAACTCTAGTAAAATATCACTCTTTATTATTATATTATGTGTCAAATTAAAAAAAATATATATCAATCTAGATTGATGCTACTAAGATCTAAATTTTAAGAAAAAACAATAATATATCCCAAGCTTAATCTAATAGTCTTTGTTTTAAGTGATTGTTTTGCACAATGCACGTACAATTGTGTTTTATGGTTTAATTGATTGACTCCTAACATTACACATCAAACACGCCATTAATTTTTAAGAGTTTCAAAGAATTGTGAGGATGAATCTTCTTCTAAGAGCTTGCAAAGCACATAGTATCTGAGGGTACAAAAGTTGTTATCAAATTCACCAATAGTTTATCTTTTATCTCTATTTTATGTTAGGGTTTTTGGTTCTTTTCTTGTTTAAAAGAAAGCAAACTTCTCCACAATATCATAACTAAAATTTTATGTCTTTTTGTATTGGTATTAAGAAATAAAATAATCTTCCCTCTATTTAATAGCATGAAGTTTCTACAGTCCATGATCAATAAGTGTTGAGATTTCTAGATTGCAACTGTGTGTGATCTTTTTGCATCGTTTCGGATCATACTCCATGGTCCATCATCAGGATACTATTTTTTCACTCTCTTGTTCTCTATGCTTAGCGTCCTGATGATGGATTGTACAGTATGATCCAAAACATTGATGTAAAAACATCACACACAATTGCAATCTAGAAATCTTAACACTTATTCCCTCTATTTTTCAATGTAGAAGTTAAATTTTATGTCTTAATTAATTTTTAAGAATGAAAATTGAGTTAAATGTATTCATACATTTCTTTTTCTTTTTATAATAGAGTTATGTTTTTGTAAATTCTTTGTTGAATTCATACACTATTGTATGATCTATCTATTATCAATTTACTCATCTTTATGAGTTATTTGAAATTATTTTATCTTATCCTTGAAGCATATTTTTAAGGTGGTTGGGTCAGAGTTCAAAATCCTTCTAAAGCGCTCTAAAATTTATGTTCTTTGTTATTTTATAAATTAATGGTTATGGATTGATTAGAATCATTATAGAACCTAAACCACATGACATTACTAGCTTAGAGAGTTAAATGTAATGGAATAAATTGAAATCCAAAGCTATCATAGAAATTCATGTCTTTATAACTAAGTCTTTGTTTAATTATTCAAAATGTATAGATCACTATTTTAGCATTTAGTTTTATTGACACTTATCTAATTTAGTTATTATAACATGTGTAGGAAGCTTCACACTACTCATAATGAGTAAGCACATAATATTTCATATAGTCTTTAATTATTTAATTTCTTGATCTTTTGTGGAATGTGGGATATTTCATATAGATTGTTATCTCTTACAAAATGTGAGATATATATTTATACATTAAAGTTCTCAAAGTTGAATCTCTTTTATTTGAATTTTGATTTTGGAATAGTCTTTGAATAAATTTTATTTTGATTTATCTCAATGAGCTTAATAAAAGTGTCATATATTAACTTATTTCGCAATTATAAACCTTTCTTTTGAGTTTATGGTGGATTGGATTTACAATAATTCTTTTAGTATACACAAACTAACCTCAAGTTAATTAACAATTTTCTTTCAATTATTTTTATCTTATTTAATGACATATTTATAAAAATTAAGAACATGGAAGCATTAAAAATCATCTTGAACTCATTTTCTTCACTGATGAGGGTATCTTAATTTTCTTGTTGGAACTAAATATAAGAAATCCATTCACCTAACACATTGATTAATGGAGAAATTGAGCCAAAGTTTGTTTTAATATTTTGTTAATAGCTTAAGATATCTCTTCAAGCATCAAAAAATCTACTTTGCACAACAAATATTGATTTTTCCATTTATTTTCATAGAAATTGAAGTTTCACTTTCAAAAAATTGAATTTGTGATATACAATTTTGTCTCCTAAAAGTTGTAAGTTATATTGATAAATCTAAATTTCTAGATATTTTTTATTTCCATGTATAAAATAGAAACTTTTCTTTAACATGTATCAAAATAAAATATTTAAACTATTATATCTTGTGAGTTACTTCTTTCGTATAAAATTATTACAAATCTCTTACATTATCACATCATGAAATTCTTGAAAACTAGTAACATTGCCTAAAAGCACTATCAAATGACTAATAGAAAAATATGTATAGATTTGTTGATCAAACACTACATAAAATGACTAAAAGAATATAAATATATATTGCTTAATTAATAGCACTATAAATATTGGTGCTTATCAAACATTTGATTGCACTTTTGGGTGTTCTTATTAGTTTTGTGGTTTTATAGACTCCATATTATTAATAGATTTTTTCTTTCTAGTTTTTATGGCTATTAATGTTATTAATTTTTAGTATTTTAGATTAATTTAAAAGGAAATAAATTATATTTTATGTCATTCATGGCATAGTTTGATGGTTAAATCATGGCATTTTTATTGTAGCCACCAAAGTTCAAACCCCTATTAAGTCATTGTGATTTTGGTCATTGTGTCCTCAATGATCTATTGTGCTCATAGGTTTGAACCTTCACATTGAATTTGTTGGTGTTCATGCCAATGACATCATGCTCAAACCCTTGTTGGGCAATGTGCTTGTAGGTTTTGTGCCCCTGCTAAGTACTAACTTTGTGAATTTGCACTATTCATGTAGTGCATTCATGTCAAGGATGAGGTTCCCAATTTGTGGCCTCACCTAACTTAAGCTAGGTTAAAAAAATTGTGTTACCCATCAATGTATAATATATATTTCTAAAATCATTTCATGTAATGCTTGATCAACAAAATAATTTATTTTAATAGATTCAAAAGAAGGTCAATAATATGGAGGATGTTATATGCAAGATGGTTAACATTATGGATGATATGATGCAACATTTTGTTATGGGGGTGGTGATTTTTTAGGTTGGGCTTAAAAAAGGAAAAGCAAGTAGAACAACTCTATGAGAAAGAAAAATAAAAAATAAAAACAAGATGATATGAAGGAGGAGCATGGAGGCACTGCTCCCTAAGAGAAAAAATCTAACTCCATATGCAATAACTAGAAGAATCTTACTGCTTGATATAAGGTGTAAATATTTTTGCTATGTTTCTTTCCTTTATCCATCCCTAGGCAGTGCTTTTCTAGTTTTTCATGTTTCTTAATTATGCTAGTACTTTATGACTCTTGTGGTTGTTACTTTATTAAAAACTCTATTATTGTGATGTATAGTTGATGGTTCTTTTTTGTTTGATTCTCGGTTAGTTGTTCGTTAATCTTGGTTAATGTTCTCTCTTGTTTGCTTATTTTTTTGTAAGGGATTAGGACACAAGTTTCTCATGTTTATATATATGTGTGAGATTTAATACAATTTTAGTAGTTTATAACAATATCATAGTACAATAACTTTGAATTTTGATGAGTATGAGAAAAATAAGTGACTTTAGTATATCATAATTTATCAATATCAACAATTATTTGTAAAGACACTAAATATATATAATAAGTCTCAATCACAAGGATTTTAAATTTTAAATTTTCTATTAAGCAATATATCTTTATAGCAGCATTATAGTTATTTCAAAATAATAGATAACATTATTTTTATGGTATACTAAGCAATTGCAATATTTATGTATAATACAAACATATACTATAAAAAGATTGATGAAGACATTAAAAAACAAGTACAATATATGAAAATATATATTTCATTATTGTACTTTTTAGGAGATCATATTAACAAACCATATCATAGTGAAGTGTATGAACAGACAATATTAATAGAATTTTTGTATTGTTATGATCGCATGTACAAATTGAAAGAGCGAAATGAATTTAAGTACCAAGACCATTGCATTATTCCAATAACAAAATATTGATTTATTGCAACTCATCACAAACATAATGTATTATACTTTTTTCATCAAGAGTCAACTTAGAGATAAGGACTACAAATAATTATATTCATTTTTTTAATTTTTAATATAACTTGTATATTATATTTTAAATAGTATCACTCAAATGACAATGATAGTGATATCATTAACGAGCTAGAGATTTAACTCATGTTATTGCAATGACTGTCAAACCTACTCTCTCTATATCACTATCTATTGTGGCCCTTCTTAATGTTAATCCTTGTGATTTGAGTAGGACTAAAGGTTATACATTTTTATAGGAATTTATGTATGATTGCAACATTTTAGTTATTTCAAGACACATTCTATAAAAATGTTACAATTACACTATTCTTACAAATTAAGAGAAAACATAAGAAATATAGAGTTTTTGAATGCATTTGAAATTTTAATTTTATTTATTATCCTAATTTAATATTATATTATTACATTTTTGTTGTGTACAATATAAATACTAGAAAAATAAATTTCTTGTCAAATTGTTGGTCACAAATAATGATTACCTTCTAAACACTTAGAATCGATTCTTAGAATAATTTGTGAGGTTTAAATTTTATCTTTGATTTAATCCACATGAATATTATGAAAAGTATAATTTTTATTGTAAAAAGAAAAAGATAAGATAAGATGGTTTGAATATAAGTCATTATTCAAAGTTTCACATAATTTTACTTTAAAATCTATATTTTTCAATATATAACAAAATGACATTCTTTAAATTGACAAATTTAATATTCTTTGATATTGGATTTTCTTACCATTATAATCCATATATATGGAATTAAAAAAACTCCAATATATAATTAGATGATATCGTTGTTGTTGTTGTTTTTTTTTTTTTGGAAGAAATGACATTTATTTTGACTAAGAATCATAAAAAGACCTAAATTTAAGCAAAGTGAATATATATCATCATACTATTAAAAGATATGATTAAGTTTTTTTACCTACATAGGCTCAAATCCATATTACTAAAAGCTTTCTTTTATATTTGAAATTAACCCAATATATGAGTTTACATCAAATCAAAGAAATTTAGAAACTTCTCTTGTAAAATTCAACTAAAACATATCAATATAATTATTTCATTAAAGATGTGTAAATAATCTTAATAATGAAATATTAATTGTTATATTATTTTTTATAAATATTGATAAAGTATAAATAAAATAATTTTTTTTATATTTAATATAATAATGATGTTTGTTGGTATTATTAATTGTTTATTATATTTGTTTAGATAATTAATATTATTTATTTGAATAAATTAAAAAATAAGAATATATTTCAACTCTTTAATTGATGGGAGTGTCTGTCACCTTTATTTCATTTAACTCTTTGACTGACAATAGTTAGGAGTCACATCTCCCTCATCAGAATGAGTTCACTTGGTCATCAAGATGAGTTTATTTGACATTTTTGTTCCTAGAATTAAGTCAATCCATTAGTTAGCTACTCTCTTTTGGGGCACTTGTCACATTAATTTGCATATCCTAGACTCTATATATCATAGTCCATTTCCTTGTTTTAAATACCTTTCATATATATATTGGAATGTTGTTATTCTTGTTTGCATTGAATTTATTGTCATCTTATTGTTCATTCTTGGGTAAATTATCATTTGTAAGGAGGTTAAGGTAGCAAAACTACTTTCTACACTAACCTTGAGAGGAGGGTGATGCAAAAAAAAAAAGATCTTTACAATAGTTACATAATTAAACATAAATATCATGCATACCACAACATAGTGATTTACATGGGGAAAACCCTTTCGAGGCAAAAACATCACACTCTGAAAGTTGCTCAATATATTATTCAAAATTCATGAAGATTATAAAATATTTGTAGAGAAAACTTCCCGCATGAGTATCACCATCCAAAAATCTAGAGGCAACACAATAGCTATCAGACTTTCAAAATACATCAAAGTGCACAACCCTAATACAATGCCCTCATAAAATAGGGTTTTCTTCTAGGACAAGATAAGCCAAAAGAATATCTACCATCATAGATGAGACCTAATGATGAAGGATCCATATTTACAATACTTAAAGATACATAAAATGTGGCTTTAGGTGTGCTACCCCCCTTGCTAGGGCGTGTAGCCCCCAGATCCCCTATTGTGGGGTCATCCCCCTTAGACCCTACAAGGGAGGTACCCCCCTTGCAATCCCCCACTCTTAATATATTAACCTATTATAATTGCAAGGTTCAGACACCATTTTTCCTAACATCATTTATAAAAAAGTTCTAACATGGTATTAGAGTAAAGCAATTTAGGTGCAAAATAATTCATCTAGGATATTCTCTTAGTATTTTTTCACCTATGTTTTGTAGTCTTGTAAATTAGGTGTTTTTAAGATCACTAATTATAAGAGGCCATTGGGTAAGAAATTGACTATTCTATTACATTCAAAAGGGTCAAAGTAGCTAGAGTAGGCTTTTGTTTAGTCCTCATCAGACACCATGAAGGCTATCTAGTGTAGGTTTACCTATAGGGTTTTAATTTGCTTTTTACAAACAACTTGGTTCTCAATGCACTTTGGAATTGAAAGGACCTCATTATTGTATTTGGAGCAACCAAAAATATATTGATTGGGAGTTTCGGTCTGCAACTTGTTTGACCACGTTGTACCACTCTAGGGTTGTAAGGTGCCAGGTGGGGGGGTCTGTCCTCCTCCACGAAGGTTTTCCTTCGTGTCTGTTCGTACCTTTAATTTATTTATTTGTTTTTCGAGTGCTTTTTCTTTCTTTTTTTGTGTTTTCTATGTGACATCTCGCAGGCCCTGCTTTTCCAGCGTTGAGGGTGGAGGTTTTGCATCGGGCAGTGCTGAATTCCTTTGGGGGCTTGACCCTCAGGGGCTTCTATGGAATGGGGTATGGATGCACATGCCCCTCTGGTAAATGTTGGTGACGCGCCTTCGAATGGCAGAACGTTTAAAGACGTAGCCGGTGATAAAGTTGTTCTTCTAGTAAATGCTTCCCTTGTTGTTGTTGGTGTTCAAGATGAGGTGGGTGCCAGTGGAGGAGGACTAGGTAAGCCTTCTAGCACCCTCGGATTTGTTAAACTCATTCCTAATGATGAAATGAAAACCGTTATTAACTCTAAAAATTCTAGGGTTAAAGATATAGCAATTTTTTTTGCGGCTGTTGATTCTAGTAAAATTTCGGGTAGGAAATTGTTGGATGCCTGGTGCTCAAACATTTGGCTGGCTAAGTTTGGTATTCAAATTAATTATTTTAGAATGCTGTAAAAAGGGCTTTTTGTTGTTTTTTTCAAGAACCATGAAATGCAAGAAAGGGCACTCGCTAAAGCCTACTGGAATGTAGGCGGGTGTGTTTTCCGAGCCTTGGCGTGGTCTCCCTCAGCCATCGTTGATGAAGTCCTCGCCCTATCCTACCCAAGATGGGTAGTCGTCAAAAATGTCCCTCTGGATTTCTGGAAGTTAGTCCCTACCCTCCTTGCTCCCTTCGGAAATGTTCTTCGGATGGACAAATCCAAGGCTTCCCTCCCGCATCTGGATGCTAGTGCCCTGGTTTCTATGACTTCAGGGGTTGAATTCCCTCCTGGCATCCTTATTGAGGACGAGGAAAGGGTTGTTTCATGCCCTATTGAAATCTTGGGTAGTCTAAATGTGTGTTATTTGTGCTGAAGGGAAGGGCACATCCATAAATATTGCCCTCTGATAAAAAATAATGTTGAAAAAATTCCTACTCTTGTCAATACTGGTCAGGGGGTTGGTCGTGAATGGGACAAGGAGCCGGCTCGGCCCAGTGAGGAGGAAATTCCTCCTAATAATCGCCCTATGCCGATGGCCTCTCCTGACCTTAATGTCGTGCCCCAATCCCCGGCCTGTTGTTGTGACATTGCGCCCTCGGCTTCTCTTGCCCCTAGTTGCTCCCCTGAAGAAATTCGTACCAGCAACACTTTTGATGTGTTGGGTGAGGAAAAGGGTCATCATGGTGAATTAGCTAGTGACCCAAATGCTCATGTGATCTCATTGCACCTGAATAGTGCCCAAATGGTTAAATTAAATGCTCAACAGCTAGCTATGCGATCCTTAAGAAAAAGAATTAAAGAAAAACACCTCTCGCCCTCCAGCCGGAAAAACCCTAATCAAACCATTGTGATGCAGATAATAAAAACAAATGGTACTACGAAGCTTGAAAAAGTTGACATGGCTGACACTCAAAAGAGCAATGCTCAATTGTTTGGGCACTCTAGGGGTTTGGGGCCTTCATTCCATCCCTCCTCAAATGTGGAGGAAATGCAACTGACTTTTTTTACCCCGATTGATGGGGTTCCTGATTCTGCTATGCCATTAATCAATAAGCAAATGACACCCCAGGCCCCTTGGTTCCTAATCAACTGGACATCTGCAATGTTAAGTGGCAGCTCGAGTCTAAACTTGGTCAAGAGGTTGTTTTAGGGCACACCCAAAAAGTCATGGAGGACCCTCTCCAGATGGAGTATAACCAACTTGCCCATAATAGGGTTGAAATCAATGCGTCCCCAACTACAAACCTGAATTCCAAACCTTCCCCAGTCATTGCTCCCTTTGATACCTTTGATTCAACTAAGGATACTGGGGGTGATGTTGAGGAGAATACCATCAAGGGTAAAACTCAAAAGAGTCACAAGCTAAAAAAAGGGCCTGGAAGGCCACAGAAGTATGGAGACCCAATCTCTGATAGCTAGAGCATGCAAGTGGTCAAACACAAAAGGAAAAATACCAGTCTAATAATCTAGTCTCCTACTCACAAAAGACCATAGATAGAAGATAGTTGGCCCAAATGCTTTGAACAATTCAAGAGCAGCTAAGAAGGCACCCCCATGACCAGTGAATATGAATCTTAATCTGATTTCTTGTAATATCTGGGGGCTGGAGTCCTCGGATAGGAAATACATTGTCAGAATGTTCTTAAATCTTGAATCGAATAAGGATATTATTTTTCTGTAGGAAACCAAGGCAATGGGTTTCACCTTGGAGGTTAGTCTGAATTTTATCTGGAGGGAATCATGCCACTTTTCTACAAAGCACGAAAGAGGGAGGGGTGGAGTTTCCATCCTTATTTCTAATAGGTGGAATCCCTTTATAATCAGTCATGGGTCTTCCCCGTGCAATAGGGTTGTTTGGATTGTCATGGAAAAATATGGGGAAAGGTTGGGGATCGGCTCAATCTATGCTTCAAATAACCATAGGGAAAGGACCCAACTGTGGCAATGGATGACCTCCCATCTTCCTGAGATCCCCTAGGTGCTTGGGGGTAATTTCAACATGGTGGGATACCCTGAGGACAAGTTCGGGGGTGTGGTAATGGCCTAGAAGGGGTCCGAAAGGAATTTCTGGCAGAGACTGAAAAGCAAATTTAGACTTGTTGACCCCCTAGAGAGGAAGAAAAAAGAGAGCAAAGGGGTGTGGTTTAGTTGGTGTAATGCGCAACAAGGTAAAAATAGGATTTATTGTTGGTTGGATATATTTTATGTTAGCAAGAATATTCTAAACTTCATCCCAGACAAAGATGGGTAGTTGGCAAGTGTGTATCCTTACACACTTTCAGACCACCACCCTATTAAAGCTACAATTTCCACCTATCAAGGTGCCCACAATGCCCCCCCAAGAGCCCAAAGTTCATCCTTAATGTGCATCTCCTTCAAGATGATGACTATAAAGATGGAATTAGATCCATCAGAGAAATTAATAAATGGATTTTAAAGGATGCGAGTGCTATCTCGAGGTGGGATCAAAATGTTGAGTCTTGGAGAAGGCTACTTCAAACCATTGGGAAGAAGAAAGCCAAAGATTCTAGGAAAACTGAAAATGAGCTTAATGAGAAGTTGGTCGAGGCTGAAGCTAAAATCCAGTCTGATCCTACCAACATAAGACTTAGTGATGACCTTGTAAGAATTAAAAATGACCTTAGGTGTCTGCAGGTGGCCAAGACAAAAGGGCTTCAGATCAAGGTGAAGCTCAACTGGCTAAACCATAGGGATAAGGGCTCCAAGTTCTTTTTTAATTTCATAAGAGAAAAAGGTAGTAAAGAGTAGGTCGGCCAAATTCGGGAGGAAGGAAAGGTTATGAGCACTCAAGAAGAGATTGTTAATCAGTTCCAAGCCTTCTATCAAAATCTTTTCACATCGAAAGGTAATCAAGAGAGCAACCAAATTGCCAAAGACTTTGTAAAAGGGCTTATCCCCAGGAAAATCAACCAAGACAGCTCCTCCAAATTGGCTGCTGATATTTCTAAAGATGAAATTCTAAGGGCCATCAATTCTCTACAAAATGATAAGTCTCTAGGATGGGATGGGTTGTCTATTGAATTTTACAAAACTTTTAAAGATTGGATAAGTGAAGATTTTCTTCAGGTTTACTAGGAGGCCTTGGAGAAAGGCTCGCTGGGGAAAAATATAAACAAAGGCATTATAAAGCTCCTACCAAAAGGGGGTGATAAGACTTTAATAAAAAATTGGAGGCCTATAACCCTCCTTAATGTTTCATATAAAATTTTGGCTAAGGTCCTTGCGTTAAGACTGGTGGATATTTTGTCGGGGTTCATAAACAGTACTCAGATGGGTTTCATCAAAGGGAGATATATTCTGGAGAGCTTGATTACAAGCTGGGAGGCCATGGAATGGTCCAAGCAAACCAATCAAAATTATACCATGTTGCTCTTAGACTTTGAAAAAGCTTATGATAGAATTGAATGGTCTTTCCTTAGATCAATGCTAGAAGCATTTGGCTTCCCTGATAAATTATGCAATGATGTTGACACTTTGCTCAAGAATGCTATTGCCCAAGTTGATATTAATGGAATAATCTCTGAGGACATTACCCTTGGTCAGTCCATTAGACAAGGGTTCCCCCTCGCGCCTGTGCTCTTTGTGATAGCATCAGATGCCCTGCATTATCTGTTAAGAGATCATTCTTATTCCCCCAAAGTCAAGGGGATCACGCTGTCAGACCGCAATGAACTCATCAATATCCAATTTGTGGATGATACTGCTATTTTTGTGGAGTTAGAGGAAAAGAACTTGGATACCCTCATGGGAAAGCTTGATCTTTTTTGTCAAGCTTCTAGTGCTAAAATCTCTGTTGCTAAGTCTAATTTTCTTGGATGGACTGATTCCCCGCCTAAGTGGCTTCAAAAATTTGAGTTTCAATGGGGTGGACCTAACAAACTTGTTAGGTACCTTGGAGTCCCTTTTGCTATCAATCCTAACCTAAAAGAAATGTGGGTTTAGATAAGTGAGAAGATTCTGAAAAAGCTGGATAATTGGAATAGATGGTACCTCTCTTTTGCAGGGAGATTTCAAATCTGCCAGAAGATCCTCTCATCGTATAGCATATACTTTGCTTCAATGTGGTTCTTCAGAAGTTATCAAATCAATGAAATCCAAAAAATAATTAGAGGCTTCTTGTGGTCTGATGGGAAGGGAAAGAAAAAGAGACACTTGGTTAAGTGGGAGTGGTGTTGTATGGCGAAGGCTAATGGGGGGCTTGGTCTCAAAGATCTTAAAATTCAAGGTACAACACTCACTGTGAAATGGATTGCTAAAGCCATGGTAGGTGAGGAACCATGGAAGGTTCTGATTAGAAACAATATCCTTCATGTCATGCCTAAGCAAGCTAAGTCATGGAAAAAGTTACCCTTGTGTGATATTCTCCTAAACAATCATCCCATGTCCCCCACTAGATCAATGGTTTTCAAAAGTCTGTGGATGGCCTGGGAATCGGTTAAACATAGAGTGAATTTCAAATGTTGTAATATTTATTTTAACAATAACCCCAAGTTCTAGTCTTACTATTCTCCTTGGTGGAACCTTGTTTACAATGATAAGCCCCTTGCACTCCTGCAGGGTTGCTCTGCTAAAAGATGGCATCTGGCAGGTATTCATACTTTCCATGATATTGCTGAAAATGGCCGTCTGAAACCCATGGAAAAGTTGGGTAAAGACTTTAATCTGGATATGTCCAATCCTAGGACTTATAGCATTTTGGTTGAAGCTTGTAAAAATATTTCCTTCCCGCACAATTCTGATGTAACTTGTGCCATTGATGCTAACCTGATTTGGAATGATGGTACCCCTTTGACTGAGATTAAGGCTAAAAGCCTGTATAAAGAGTTAGTGAAAGGTTTGTCAATTAGAGAGCATGTTAATGCTTGTTGGGGGCTGAATATTGATGATTCTAAGTGGAAAAAAGTTATCTCCTCTATTTGGCATAACGTAAAAGAGCCTAAAAAGGCCCATTTTAGATGGAAAATTTTGTTACAAAAAATTCCTTTAAAAATTAATCAAGTTGATGTGGATATTTGTAGTTTATGCAGGACTCTTGAGACACTCTTACACATTTTCTTTTACTGTCTTTATGCTAAAAAGGTTTGGAAATTTTTTTGTAATAACCTGTCAATATGGACTGAAAACAGAACTCTGAACTAGTAGGAGATCTTATTTAATTCTAGAA
This sequence comes from Sequoia sempervirens, assembly GCA_007258455.2. Lineage (NCBI taxonomy): Eukaryota > Viridiplantae > Streptophyta > Pinopsida > Cupressales > Cupressaceae > Sequoia > Sequoia sempervirens. Next base: position 2,215 of record VDFB02362977.1, on the reverse strand, counting down.
AACTACTTAATGAATACCAGATTTTTTGGGATTGTCTCACTACTGAAATCCTTTGGTTTCTATGGAAAGCTAGGAATGAAGAGAAGTTTCAGGGGAGTTCCAGGAGGCTTACTGAGTCTACTAAGAGACTCACATTTTTATCTATTATTTTGCAGGTCACAGTGTCTATGGAAACCTCGTTGGAAAAATTTATGAAGTTGGTAAAGGATGGGGGGTATCAGTGAACAAGGAGGAGGTCAAGCATGGGCTCATATGGCATCATAACCAGACTGACTCAGAGACTTTCCTCATCGTGCTAAGTGTGTTCCAAAGAGTCTTCAATAAGGTGGCTGCTGGGAGTGATAAAGTTGAACCTAAGTCTATAAGGAAAGCTAAGGTGCAGAAACAACTCTCCTAACGTCAAAACCTCAAGGAAGAATGCAGAGGTGCTTTTAAATTTTCAATTATAGTCCAATTAAGATACACTTGAAAGAGATAACAGAAACAGAGAATTTAACATACACACATGAACACCAGATTTACGTGGGAAAACCCTTACGGGAGAAAAACCCACCACACCAAGAAAAACCCCTTTGTATTACAGTAATGAAATTACATACAGAGTACAAACTTATCTTTCTGATGTCAATTTACAACAACATAATCCTTGATCAACCTTGTACAGAACATTCAAGTTACAATACTCTCATAATTGAATTCACACTGATCCTACATTGAACTATTCATCCAACTATTCATCACATTGATCGTCCAACTGTTGATCGAACCGAACATCATCTACAATTGCAGAGAATATCCATGTCATCCCTGTCTGTTGAACTTCCTCACAGAATAGCCACAACAGACTAACTTCCAACGGTTCCCATTCGGCTTCTCTAATTGGTCGAAGACACACCACGTAGGATAGTCTTCCAATCGGTCAACAACGTTCAACCTATGTTCGTATGTCGGTGAGAAACTAACTATATCCTCGATGCCACAAGACCCAATTGTAGTTATCTCCAAGAGTCCTCACCATCGGCAAGATGTTATACCAAGTTCACAAACTGTCACTCAGACTTCCCCTTGTCACCAAGACATCATATCGATATCCATCACATGTAGCGCTATCGCCAAGACAATCGCTAGTCGACGAGAGGTCATACTAAAGTTCCAAAGTCACATAGACATCAACATTCCCATCGGCGAGAATATCACTATTCGCCAAGAGATCATACCGAAGCCTTCATGTTACACCGAAATGTCCTACCGTTGGCGAGACTTACCGCTATAACCAAGAGGTCACACCAATGTTCATACCCATCGGCAAGAGAACCAACCGTCAGCAAGAGTTCTTACCGAGGCTTCCATGTTACCCCGAGACCACCTTTCGTTAGGAGTCATACCGACAACATCCAAAGCATCGACGAGACAAACACCCATCACCAAGAGCTCTTACCGAGTGTTCAAGTCTCTCCCCGATGACTCCGAGTGTAACACTGTCGGCAAGACAAACCATCTATCACCAAGAGTTCTTACCGAAGTCACATGTTACTCTGATAACTCCAAGTGTAACACCGTCGGCGAGATATGCCATATTGCTAGGACTTCATACTGAAGCATTTGTGTTACTTCGATGACTCCAGTCACCATGAGTCTCCCCGACCATCACATGAAACCAAACCGTCAGCCAAAGATCTCCCCGAGCGGAGAGAGATAGAAATGTCACATCGACAGGCTCCAATCGGTAAGACAGAAACAAGGTCTCAGCGACCTGAAAATTCCACAAGGTTGCACAACTGTTAGTCGGCCAGACAAAAGAGATGTCACACTGACTTTGCTTGTTCAAAGGTTTCAGCCTATGGGATTGACGCACATTATTCCAACAATCTCCCACTTGACGAAGATCACACAGGCACCTCCAGAGCACAACAAAACTACTAAAATTCATGGGCACTAAGGCCCATCGAACTGGCACACCACCTAAACTTATCTGTGCTCACTGGCTTCATCAATGCATCTGCAACATTCTCTAGAGTATCCACTTTTTCTAACGAGACCTTTCCATCCTCCACCATATCTTGTACAAAATGATACTGTACATCTATATGTTTCGTCCTGGCATGGAAGGTGGGATTCTTTGCCAAACAGATAGCACTCTGACTATCATGGTAAATTGTTATTTTCCCTGCATCAAAACCAATGTTAGAACACAAATGTTTTAACCAGATTGCTT
>VDFB02362976.1:0-49721 GCA_007258455.2 Sequoia sempervirens | reverse complement strand
GGCGTCTCCAGCGGCGGACAGCCAAAAAGCAAACAAAAACAAAAATTTAAATTTTTTTTTAATATTTTATTGGTTCTATTCGAACCCTAAGGGCATGTGGGGCCCATCTAAACTCTTACATGCCTTCAAAAGGCCCTCTAATCTTCATTTTTATTCACATTTGCATTTCTACTTGTTTGCTACAGCAAGAAGAAGAAGAGTGAAGGCTGAGGAAAGAGTGATTGGAGGCGTGAAAGGAGTGATTGCAAGTGAAAAAGGAGTGTCAAGGAGCAAGAAGAAGAAGAGGAGGAAGATTCTTCACCTTGTTGAAGAGATTTTTCAAGCAAAAGGTAGGGTTTTTAACTTATTTTTTATTTTATTTTCTGATTTTCAATGTTCTTTCATTTCTTGTTGTTTCATTTTTTAATTTTTCTTATTTCATTTCTAAATTCTTGTTGTTCCATTTTCTAGTTTCTAAATTAATTTAGAATCTTAGATTTTGTTTTGCAATATAAAATTTGTTGAAAAATTTAAAATATAGAGTTTTATTTTTTAATTTTAAAGTAGGGCATAGGCTGAAACTATGTGTTTATTGAATTTTTTTTCATTTTGTGAAATGCAGTGTCAAAATGAGCTCCCATAGTCATGAAATGAGTGAGCATGAGATGGAAACTGATTCTCATAGTGCAAGCCAATCAGAATATGAACCTGAGCATGAGGATGAGCACAATGAGGGGGGTGAGCATGGGTCAAATCCAGAAGGGCATACTAATTCCATAGCTGGTGCACCAGTTTCTACTGATTGCCCTTCCCAGCTTTTGGCAAAGTGGGCTAGGGGTCCTTATGATCCCAAATCTCCTCTCAAACAGTTTGCAACAAGAATAACAGCCCCAACGTCATCAACTGGTGGTACAAGGAAATGGCAATGCAACATTTGTGGTGATGATTGGTTTGGGAGCATCACCAGAGTTAATGCACACTTCCTCTTTTGGCCAGGAAAGGGTGTGGGAGCATGCAATTTTTTGAAGAAAGCTAAAAATTTGAAATATAGAATTGAGTTCAACAAGCTTTGGGGTGTTCCAGATGACGTGGCAGTTCCAATGCCTACTACCTTGTCTGGTAGGCAACATATTCAGACTATTCAGCAGATTCAGGAGCAGCAAATGCAGAGGCAGCCACATATTTCTACTCCTACATTGCATCAGAGAGCAAGAACATTGTCGGGGTCAGCCTCAGGACCATCATCCACTTATAGCACTATGGCTGAATCACAACAGGGCAAGGGGAAACGCAAGATGCAAAGTCAGTCTAACCCCATAGCTGATTTATTTAATGTGCACCTGAGGGATCAGATAGATGATTCTATTGGTAGGTTCTTTTTTGCCAATGGAATCCCATTCCATGTAGCTCGATCTCCTTATTATAAGGAGATGATGTCGATGGTGGCGAAGGGAGGACCATCATATGTGCCACCAGGTGAGCACAAATTGAGGACCACGATCTTGGATAACAACTATGCCAAGATCAATTCATTGATGGAGACGATGAGGGCATGTTGGGAGGAGTCTGGATGTAGCATAGTTATGGATGGGTGGACGAACATTAGGCATCGTCCACTCATCAATGTTATAGTTACATGTTCAGAGGGGCCATTCTTTCTCAGGGCGGTTGATTGTTCAGGGCATTGAAAAGATGCTGATTTTCAATTTGAGATCCTTCGGGCAGCTATTGAGGAGATTGGGCCACAAAATGTGGTCCAAGTAGTGACAGATGCAGCACATGTGTGCAGAGCTGCAGGGAGGCTTATAGAGGCATCATACAAACACATTTGGTGGACTCTATGTTGTGTGCATGCCATGAACAATGCACTCAAGGACATGGGGAAGATTGAGTGGATTAGAGGAGTGGTCAGCAATGCTAGAGATGTGCAGATGTATATCTGCAACCACCACACTTCACATGCCATCTTCAGGAGCTTCGCGAAGGAGGAGTTCTTGAAACCAGTTGAGACCAGATATGCATCCTATTTCATTCTTTTGGAGAGAATGCTTGAGTTGCAAAAGCCACTGCAACTCATGGTTATGACACAAGAATGGAATCGTTGGGATGGGGCCAGGACAGAGCAGGGGAAGAGGGTGAAGGAGATAGTGAAGAGTGATGCATTTTGGCATGATGCAAAATATATTGTCGCCATCATTACACCAATTGTACAAGTCATTAGATATGGGGATGGGGATGCACCTAACCTTAGAGAGGTGTATGAGTGCATTGATTCTATGCTTGGTCAGATGAGGGCAGTTGTGCGAGAGAAGGGCCCCACTTTAGCATTCTACAATGTTTACATTCAGCCTATTATTCAGCGTAGATGGGACAGCCTAAACACTCCCTTGCACATGGCTGCTTATGCATTGAATCCGAAGTGGTACATGCCTAGGCCTAGTAGAGTTACACCGATTCAGGATGATGAGGTGAAGGAAGGGTTCTTCAGGTGCATTGATAGGATGTATGATGCTGAAGCTGCTGGCAACATTCGCACTAAGTGGACGAAATTTGCTACTCTTAGGGGTTATAAGGCTGCAGCAAAGGCGGACATAAGAACTATGGCACAGGACGATCCGATTTTGTGGTGGACTTGTCATGGACCGAAATCACTGACTACCACACTAGCCATTCGTTTTCTGTCCCAGGTTTCTAGTTCTTCAGCTTCTGAGAGGAACTGGTCTACTTATAGCTTCATCCACTCTCTTAAGAGGAATAGACTTACCTCTAAGAGAGTAGAGAAGCTAGTGGCTGTACATAGTGCCTTGCGTATCACTGACTGCAGGACACGTGTGTACAAGGAGAGCCCAGCAACACGATGGGATGTAGAGCCAGAGGAGCCATCACAGATTGATGAGGATGAGGATGCTTCAGATATAGGGTTGGTTGGTGTTCCTTTGGCGGATCTTGACCTTGAGGAGTCCAGTGGTTCTAGTGATGAGGAGTTTGCCGACCTCCCGAGGGATGATTAGAGGCCTCTGCCTCCTTCACTACATTTTGTCATGTTGACATTTTGATTTTGTACTTGTTTTGATATCATATAATCATGCTACTCATTGTAATCATCTTTATAATCAGATATTTTTGATATAATATAATAGAAATCTTCCATTTGCCGATTCAACAATTGTTACATTGTAGTATTGAGTATTACTATTCTAATTTCTAATTAGTAATTAAATGTTGAAAACTATTCAATGTTCAATGTTCAGTACTAATTAGTATTTCAATTTGCTATTTACTTCTTAATAGTCTTATACATCTTTCATAACTAGCATTTAAGTACCATGTATAGTATATAGTATAATCCCCCTCCACCCCATGCGGGTCACTTAATCCTCCCGTAGTCCGAGGTGGGGCCCCTTAGGTCCCAGGTCACGACATCCCCCCATCATAAGCCCTTGGGAGTTGAACATAGCTTCCCACTAACCTGAATAACCATTTTCATAGAATAAGCATAGTGTCAATCAACATTAAGAGTCTTTGTGCTCAAAGCACTTATAGTTTACAAAAAATAAAGATTTTAGGGATCTAAAATAATTATTCGTATTTCCCCAAAAATCATTGTTTCAAAGAAACCCCCTAAAATCTATAGAAAAAGAGAGAAGGAATAAAACTTTAAAGCAAAACTAATCTAAACAACTAATAAAAAAAGTGACCTAAAATAGGCCCTTAGTTCTTCATTAAGAAATATAATGCAACTAAAAATAGCAATATTGTGCATAACCAACCTTTGTGATTCTAATGCATTTATTCACTTTTGAAATTGGAAAATCCCCTATTGAATACTAAAACTCCAAGTACCATGAATTCTTGTTGATGACAAAGATGAATGGTAATCTTGCCATTTATATCAAACTAAAATCCCAACTGCAAATTGCCCTACCAACTCTAACTTTGCTTCCCTTGCTTTACTAATCAAAGATATGATGTTGTAACTTGTAACAATGATAAAATCATAACTCCATTGATTGTAATTTGGGGTTACTGGTAAATGCATGAAACAAGCTGATAATGAAAGAGCATGACCTCCCATCACACACACCCAACAAGATACTACTACAAGAGGGTTTAATCACTATTTGAAACACCTACATACAATTCTAAATCTGAAACTAGTCAGCAACCTCTCAATGGGCATGACTTTGAATGGGTGGCCAACATATATTTTCCAATCATGTGATTTTTGAATGGATGACCAACAAACACTTGCCAATCATGCAATCTAATGTCGTTTGCTGACAAACATGATGATGGGACTCAATTTTACTATTCTTGCAAATGAACTAATCCTATTTGTGTGATTTTAATTTGCTATTTCCATCCCTTACCCTATCACACAAATACAATCACTTTGTCGGCACATGTTTGCTTGTCATGTAATTTGATGACTTATGCCACTAATATACTCTTCATTCGCCCAATTCATTGTTCATTACCATCATTTGTCTACTATTTGCACAAATTCTACCTTGAGACCATTGATTTCTCCCTTGCCACGTAGTTATGAAGCTCTTGCCAGCAGCAAATCTCCAAATCGCATGGATTTATTCATTTGACTAGTGCTTTAAAGTTGTGTTGGCAATAGCTTGATGATCATGCAATTCATTTCATTTGTGAGCTTCAGTCGCACAATTCATTAATTCTTGCAACTTAAAACTCAACCCAGTTGCACTCTATGTTGATGTTTGCCACTTAGACGAATGCACATGGTATTTCTAGAGTGGGTCATCATCATTCAAAAACATTTCAAACACATTCATTGCTTTTGCAAACAATTTTTATCATGGACACAAGCCATCAAGATAGTAAACAATTTTCCTTATGGACTTGAAAGACAAAACTCATAAAGCAAAAGTGCAGTGATATTTTGGCTTGTACACCCAAAACATAAATAGACCTCTTAATGAAACACAAAAAAAATGAGGACTAAAAGGTGAGATTTGCATAGGTATAACAATGTGGAGGCAGTTTTGTAATCAAGTCATCTAAGCATTGATTTACCTTTTTATCTTATCTACAAAACCTTGTATGAGGAGAATCCCAAAACAATGACTTACCTTTTTATCATATCTAAACTTGTAAAACAAGAAATGAAAAGAAATTGCATGTCATCTTTGTTGGTGCATATTTATTTTCTTGCACTTAGTTAATTACTTTATTACAGATTTGCACCTATGATAGGATAAGCTTGCTTAGGTAGGTTGTATTTGCATCATGTGACTTGTACTTTCCTAGTTTGGTGGAGATGTTTTGCACACATCAAACTACATCTCCTATTATCCAACATTGCTTGTACATTTACATCTCTTGGTGTTGTATCCTATATATGCCCACTTGTACCTCTCATTTGACCAATCTAAATCTCACCATGTTTTTGCATACTTTGATAGAATTTAATTATTCTTTCATTTTGGGACTCTTTTGTGCTTTCAATGAGGCTCCTTGATCTTGAATGGCCAATTCCATAGCCAAATCTATAAAGTCCTGTAATGTCCCCATTTTAGGGTTCTCTTGCATTTCAGTTGGCACCAACCTTCTAGGTGGGTGTTTTTCTTGACCGAAGGGTTATTTGATGTTACCAATGGGCTCAGATGGTCTAGAGGACTCAGATGACGCTTTCTGATATGATTTTTGGCTTTTAGTGTGTTCTCCAAGAATCTTGGAGAGAGCGTCTATTTATAGTAAGTCACCCGGTTGGGTCCATTTATTCATCAGTATAACTCCTGCACAGTCAGTTTTTTATTCCAATGAATTTCGACCGTTTCCGCAATTTGGATATAATATTGAGCTATATTTCTATGTCACCAAATCGGAATTGGAATGGAAATCGGGTAAGTAGATGCGATGCGTTGGTACGACAAAGATTTTGAGTTAGGTTATGGAGTCAAGGTACATCCACATACAAAAACATATAAAAATAATAAATATATACATGTTCCTTAATAATATAATATATAATAATACTATAATATACAAATTTAAATATAATAATACTATTTAAATATATATATTTCATATATATTATTATATTATAATAGTTTATTATAATAACTAAATAAATTGAATCTATTATTATTAACATTATTTATATCTCTTGTGGAGGTCATTTGGTTTTTGATATATATGGGCTCTATTTTGTGTAAATTGCATTTGCAGGTACTTAATGTCGTGAAACGACCAAATTTCAAACAATTTTGAAATGATTGACACTTGACAGTGATTCAAAACAGCTTTAAAGGTGAGAGGTTCAAGTGGCGAAACCGGGGTTTATACCTCATAGGATAAATAAATGTAGGAAGCGGACTGATATCAAAAGGCCACGAGTCTTGATTTGAGCATGGGTTTCCGTCTTAGCTTTTTATTTTGTAAACAAAAGAATAATGATGGTTGGAAACAAACAAAATACCATGAATTGACAGATCGAGGGCCTTTAGTTTCACTGTGAATGGGGGCGAAAAGCATTGATTTAGGTTTTAAAAGTTAAACTATGCTAGAATCGGTCTACAAATGCCATTTTATTGCTAGAATCGTGCGGGTTCATGACACTATAGAATTGTTTTGGCGCCAAAAAAATCAAACCCTAGACAATTTTATGGGCATTTCAGTCTCGATTTTGATTCTAAGACGTTTCGTACCTAGAATTGATAGAAGAATGGGCTGATTCGGTAATGTAGCTATATTTAATTAATTTTACTAAGGTTGCTATTTTAATTAAAATATTTTAATAGGCACCTTAGTGTTATAGTTCGTTGGAACCAGGATGGAAATTTTTAAATGTTGGAACACTAAAAAGTGACTTTGGGTGCTAAGAATAATTAAATAATGAAATAAATCACTTTTCAGAGATATAAGGCTTATTTAATTAATAAAGTGATTTTATATTGTGTTTTCCGGAAAGTTCCCGGAAAAGGTTATAAAAGGGGGTTTGTGAGCTCATTTGGTATCATGCAAATTATTACATTCTCTTTGATGAGACCCTTATTGTTGCGAAGTTGAGGTATTCATCTCATTGTATTGAGGAAAAAACCCTCTTGGAGAAGATTAGCGGTGGTGAAAGATCTTCCTAGTTAATTTGAATTGTAACTAATTCAAAGTTCACAATTAAAATGCAAAGAAATTTGCAAATTCGATTGAGTTAAATAAATTGGCAATTCTTTTAAGCAAAAGCAATTTATTGCTGAATTTCAAAGCAATATATATTTTCATATTTTTGGTGTTGTGGGTGCAAGAGTGAGGTAAGTGCTTACAATATTTATCTATGTAATGAGGCTTGCCCAAAACTGACCTTAAAACACTTCAATTTCTGCTTTGCAATTTCGTCAAACACTTCGTATGCAGTGTGTAAGAGACTGGTATGTTGTGTTTCAGTTTGTTGTTTGATGCAAATTTGTATGCCAAATGGTTTTGAGAGCTAAATAAACTTCTATCACTACTATGCAAGCTTTAAGATGAATTAAAATGCTCCTATGCAATTCAAAATGCTTTCCAATGAAGAACTAAGTACATGACATGCATCTACAGCCATGAGGCATTTTATCAAATACTTGGCATGCAAATTCTGAAGCTGATTATAATGTGGATGGATAGCATAATAACAACTATTTTGAACAACTCCTTATTACTTCTTCAATGCAAATATTTTTTCTAATACAATGATGATTTCTATTCAGCCAAGACTCTTGGCAAGTTACATAAATATCACATATGCTAATTGCTGATAATGAATGCCACCTACAGCTGTAACCAAAAACTTCAATGTGCAATGATATTATAATGAATAATGAAGGGAACCTGATTGGAATTGTGACGCCTATAGCTAAAGATGATGAAGCATCCAACAACACACAAAACGATGCCTTCTTGAAGCCAATTTGAACTCCTGACCAGACGTCCCTGAAGCTGAGATGTTTGCAGATATAAATTTTCCTTAAGCTCCAAATTGCCTTCCAAATGGTCGTCCCTCTTCCTAGAACCAAGCGCCACCTTCCTTGAGTGAAATCGAATTTTTATGTGTGTTCCTCTTGCAAAATCGTGGCTCTTTGTATGCAGATCGAACCTCTGTTTGCTGATGATTAAAAACCAGAATCTTCACAAATCCAATTCTCCTCTAAAGCATCCAAATTGAGAAGAATTATGTCCATACAAATAACTCCTATATTGCTCCAATCGAATTACATCCAAAATTGGCCAAAGGCCACAAATTTTACCCAATGAAGTGACTGAAGTATCACCTCCAAACCTGCAACCCTTCAAGAGGTATTTCACTCCCTCAATTATACAATCAATGGGAGTTATCGTTCCCAAAGATCAATTGATTATCTGCAGACCACTTGGCTCCACAAATGCTCAAGAAGAAATCACCAATCATCAACATCAAATTTGGATGGTGAAGAATGAAACCTCAATGTCTATTTATGCATTTCCTCTAGAGGTCGGCCCAAATAGAATAATATTAAATTTTGACTTCTAGAAGATTCCAATATATTTTTTTAATTATTTGCACTTTATAAAATATGAAAATATAATATAATTAATAAAGTGCATCTCAACATCAAATTATAATATAAGGTTTCCATAAATAGAAATAATAATGATATCTAATGGAAAACCTTACTCCAATCAAATACTGAGCCCAAATAATCACCAAATGACTGCCAGATGACTCTCTCACCATGCCTCATTAGCCCACGAGAGCCACTAATAGGCTAATCTTGCCGATATGTCAATGTCAACTAGAAGGGGACATTACAATTTATCTGCTGGAAAGAAACCAGCAAGACCATATTCCTCTAGAGGGAGCCGTACTAATCTAGGAAGGAGGGCATATAAGTTTTGTGAAGGACCTCTATATCCCATGCAGCCCTTGAAGGGACCTACGCAGCAAGTTAAGGGCATACTGAGGTCAACACAACATTTGGAAGTTCCAGCAAAGCATTTAGAGGATAAGGAAGGCCCGCGCAACCACTAAGGAGGAGCTTGGGAGTATTAAGGAGCCACCATACAATTCAAAGGGGCTGTTGTACCACCCTTTTCCAGCCATACAAGCTATGGGAATGACTACAAGTGATAAAGGAAGTTGCTGGTAACCAGCAAATCATTTAGAGAATAAGGAAGGCCCACGCAACCATTAAGGAGGAGCTTGGGACTTGGGAGTATGAAGGAGCCACCGTACAATTCAAAGGGGCTGCTGTACCACCTTTTGCCAGCCATACAAGCTATGGGAATGACTACAAGTGATAAAGGAAGTTGCTGGTAATCAGGTCAGAATTTGTAATAGCATTTTCCTATCTTATCTATGGCTGCATCAAAATTTTGAGCATCAATTTCTGTAGCAGCAATACAAATTATTATTTCTATATGGTGTTTGTAAAAGAAATCATTTGTAAATGAATTTTTATACATTGGAAGTTGTGAGAAATTTATATTATGATATCTATGCATTCAATTACCTTCAAAACAAGTGAAAAACTGTTTGACAAAATGCCTATTCACATTAAGTGTCAGAATTAAAAAAAATTGTCAAGGAATTTTATCTGGGATATTTCAAGTCCCTTGCTAGTTTAATACCGAATTTTCTCTTTTTCCTCAATGTTTGCTGAACATGCATTTTGTCAAACAGTTTGGTTGCAATCATCTGTGTAATTTCTGATTTGCAAGTTTATATGGCGCTTGATTTTTTGTCTTATAATGCAATGATTTCACATAAACATTCATAACAACATGGCATTCATAGATCAAATAAGTAAGAATTCCACTTCTATGAGTAGTTGATATTAACAATAATTTTATGCACTAAACTGCTGTAACTTGAGCAGATTACAGAAATAGACATTTAATTCTGGCCTTAATAATCAACAAGTTCGTGTTGGAAATATTGTCATTGATGTCAAAGGTGTATAGACGATTGTTGAATTATTGTCACTAATGTCAAAAGGAAAGTCAGTGACTAAATTATTAGAGGTTAGATTGTGCCAAATTTATGGCACCATTATCAAGATATTGTTGAGCAAGGGCATGATTAATTTGCAAAAAAGATGGTTTATTTTCTACATGGGCTGACCCATGTCTAGCACCCATTGGAGGAGTTTAAAAATGCAAAATAAAATTAGAAAAATTGGGACAACCCCCCTCATAGAGTCACCCCATTTGTGGGTGTTTAAATTGCAAATAAAATCAATTGCTAAAAGGGCAGACCCCTCCTTGTTTTGGCATTTGAAAGGAGTTTTAAATAAAATAAGATATATTTTAATGCTGTTGGCTGACCCCTTTGGAGGAGTCGCCTCCCTTTGAAGGGATACATAGTGGTATAAAAGGAAGATGTGGAGAGCAGTTTTAAAAGAAGAAAATAAGGTAAATCAGCCAAGTATTCAAGCAGATCTACAGCAGAGAATATGAAGTGTAATTCAGATTTATATCTGAATATATGAAGAGAGTGCTAATGGTATTTGATGCATAACTTGAGAGCAGATTTGTAAGGGAAGTTAGAACAGATCTTAAGGCAGAAATTTATGTGAAGATATTGCCATATCTGTGATCAATTTTGTGAAAGAAAATTGTGCATGATTTGGATCAAAATTTTGGAAGAAGGATATTGCTTGGGTAGTGATCAAATTTATAATAGAAATTCTTGTATTAATCAAAGTCAGATTTGAAATGAGAGGAGGAAATTGTTTGAAATCAGATTTGAGAAGGAAAGCATTGCATTTAGAGTTGTGAAAGAAAGAGTATCTATAATCAGATCATTGTGAAGACACTATCATCCATTGAAGAATTTGAAGGCTGGTGCCTATCAAGAAGAGATTGGTGTCTCTTGCTAAGTTCGTGCTTAGTTGTGGGGATTAGTGTCTCCAGTGGGTTGATGCCTAAAAATTCTATAAGTTGGGAATGGTGTCTCCAGTGGGTTGGCACCTACAAAAGAAGATTGTAAAAGTAGGTTGGTGCCTACAAGAAGATCAATATATATAAGCAACATTTTGCCGTGGTTTTCTCCCACAAGGGTTTCCACGTAAATCATGTGTTTATTCTATGTTCTAATTGTTAGATCTTGCAAGTTTACTATTGTTGTGGTTGAAAAGTTTAAATAAGTAAAGATTGTTGTTATTCTGATTCACCCCCCCCTCTCAATATAATTGTGTGCTCATTAGTTCAACCTCATTACAGAGAGCTGGAAGCAACATTTAATGTCAACATTTGATCATGGACTGAGCCACTAGCACTAATAAGGTCTACGCCAAAGATGTCCAGCTCCAATCCTCGCACCCATGGTCATACAGACTGCCATAAACCCATGGTAGCCTTTCATAAACTCGCGTCCACCTCACACCGAAAGCTCAACCAATGTTCCTTCATTCCATGTAAATCCCAACACTTATATGCCAAGGATAAGCGGCCATCACTAAACTAACTCCACACCCACCTATTAGGCTCTATGAACCAGCCAACATAACTCCAAACACCAATCTAACCTAAATTTTTGTGCATAGAAAAACCACGACATACCTTGTTATTACCACACCTAGCCTAATATGATTATAGTGGCTAGGTAGGTAGGTATTAATCCCTCAAAATTCTAAAAAGTCAATCGCCCAGTATTGAATGTCTTCCTACAACCCATGGCATCCCATTTCTATCCTGGCAATGCTTCCAATATTTCAAAACTCCCGATAATTTTTCTTGCTTGCAAGACTTCACAAATTATTTAATCATTTGATCCAAGTGTGAAACCTGTGTGATTCCACCTACAATCAGCTAGGGAAGATATCTCACCACCGAAATTGATTTCCCATAGGGCTTTCGCCCTAAGGTTTTGCTCCAACAAGAAGCTCCAAATCCACAATAGAGAAAAATAAAACAAGCATAAGCAAATGAGCCCTCAATCCCTCTTTTATGTTTTCCCATGGAACTTTCCCAAGGGGACTTTTAATTTCCCACTTAAAATATTTCATTAAAGCATCTTTATAAAGTAACTTTTAATTCACTTAAGTCACTTTATAAATTTATTTAAAATAAAGTCATCCATAAAATTTGCTTTATTGAACAACTTTATTTATTCCCTAATATTACCCAAAATTAGCCCATAGGAATAAAATAGGCTAAATGAGTCATTTTCGGCTACTCAACAAAAGTGGACATAACAAAATCTTACATGGTATCAAAGATTGTGTAATTGTTTTTTGTTTCCTTTTTTGAAAATCCACATGTAAATCTTGTATTTTCTTAAAAGGTTGAGTATGCTCTTCTCTTGTATCAAATAATGACCTAGAGAATTAGAAAAATTTGATATAAATACTAGGCTTTAAGGGGGTTTCTTATGTGGCTTTATTTTGCAAGTTGCTTTAGGAGATTCCTTGAGCAAATTTAGCTTCGCCATTGAGTTCAAAGCATCCAAGAGAGTCAGTTTCTTTTCTTGCATCCAGTCAAATATCAAAGGCTACATCTGCAACAATTTTCTTGAGGGAGTGCTTGCCAGATCCAGCAAGTACCTAATATTTCAAAGAACTTTGGATCAAGTCTAACCCTTCCATCACATCTAGAATTCCTAAAAAACCTACAAATCCACTATTAAATCGTTGGAGCCATCAAGAAAAAAATTCCTATCTCAACCATACTAGTCATTGAATATTCTACAAATTTCATTAAAAATCACGTGGCATATTCTATAGAATATGGCTTCACGAGGCTAATTTGTGATATAGGCCTGAAAGTACACAAGAAGATGTGTAAACAGCCTCTAGACTATGAAAAGCATGCTTTTAGTTTGGAATTGTTGTGAGGTAGGGTATCTAGCGTTTGGGTGCCCTAAAGTTAGAAGGATTCCTAAAAGGTATTCATGGTGGAAGACTATTACACCTAACCATTAGTTACAAGGGAACTCCTTTAATTTGAAGCCAAATAGCCCAGTGGACCAGCCATGGCTCTGGTTATTATAAAGAAGCACTCAAGGGCATTTGAGGAGGAAGACGAAGGAGGTAGCCATGGATATGAACAAAGAGAAGATTCTTAATTTGTTAGCTATATCATCAGCAAACAACACAGACTGCTCAAAGTAAAAGGTGATGTCAAAGATAGATAGTGAGGAAGAGATGGAGTTGGATGAAGTTTCACCTAAAAAAGGCTGTTGGACGGCTGTGGCTAATCATAAAGCAACATCCAAAAACAAATCTTCTTTGTGTATGATGCTAAGATCTCATGTAAAACAAAGATAATTGTTTACGTTTAGTGATGGTAAATTCCATGTAAGGTTGTTGTTAGTTTGTTAAGTAATAAGATCTTGTACTTTCAAGGGTGGGTGCCCCAATAGAACACCCTCTACATTATCTAAGAAACATATTTAGAGACATTACAATATATACCACCACATACTTAAAATAATAAATTCCCATTCCAAACATAAAATACAGCTGCACTCATCGACTGCATCAGACGAAAAAGTATGTGTTCATTGACCTTAAGCAAGCCACCAATATAATTTATCCTCCTCATGTAACATCTAAAAATGATGTACTTCTAACAGATTTCCCCAGCCTATTCCATTACCCTAAAAATTTAATCTTTCTGTCTACCTTCTTTGTCATAATTGTGATAGAGGCTTCTACCTTTACCTCTCTCCTTCCAGGCATATTACATCATGGTTATAAAATCCTGGGATGATGTTTCCACAGCATCGCGTTAAATGTGTATAGTTTTACATGAATCAGCACATAGTGATTGACATGAAATGGCATCCCTAGGGAAAAAGCACACTTTGTATGTCATGACAGCAAAACCTCTCTAATACAACAACCAATAGTAATACCTACAGAACAGACTACAAAAAGATGAGAAAATTATTGTAATAATTCAAGCATACCAGAAAATGCATATAGGAAAAGGGATTAAAGATCTCTATCTCCTTGAAAGTTAAGACCCAAAGTTGTTCTTTTTTTCTGTTTATTACTTCTGTTGCGTCAGCATAGAACACCTTACTGCCATCCAGTGTCAAGTAGCATTTTTCAATGTGTCTAAAGAACATATCCATTCCCTAATCATCACTTCAACAAGAAAAAGAGAAAAATAAATTATTTTTAAGAATTGCATATTACCTGTCCCAATTAGGAAATCTGCCAACTAAATACAAACCCCCACAGTCCCATGGCTCAGCAATTATTTTGCACTTTGACAGCACTGAATCTTTTGCAATGGCCTGTACATTTTTTCAAACATCACATGAAGAATTCAAGATCAATGAGGCACACCTTGCACACTCATTCTGATTATCATAATATAAACAGCAGTATGGACAAAATGCATAAGTATAAAATTATAAATGATTAAATCTCATATTTCCTTCTGTTCAAAAATTCACTACCAGTGTGATCTCAGATTCTCATGCATTTCCAGCTTCAGACCCATTAGTTAATTTACTGTTGTTTTGCATCCCAGGAAAGTTTCAAGATATTAAATGACATTGAGAAGCCTATCTAAAAAATATTTTTTGTACATATTTTAGCAGTCTCTATCACACTTATAACAAATTTATGGAAATATCATAAAATAATAAAAGAGATAGCCCTCACAAAACATAATCAAAGAGATATAATCATTTTTTTCAGATTGGGTTCCACAAAAATACAATTGTAGACAATACATTTTGTCACATTAACCTATCTATCTTGACTTGATAAATATAAAGCAAGTGGTTAATAAATAAATGGCTACATGAATTAGGAATGTAGTTGTTTCCCTTGATTTGATTTATTACTTAGTAATTGTGTGGTAAGCTTTAAAATGTCCTACTTACTGTGTTCTTCCCTATATGCCTCTGCCCGGCTTATACAATTGGCAAATGTGTCTTTGGAGCCCACTTTCAATGGACAAGCCATATCAAACTTCCGCCCAGCTGGCAAAATCATAGCTTAAGTGATATTAAGTTTTCCTAGGTTCAAAAAGGTGGAAATAGTAATATAAATCGCTGCCCCAGGTGACTTAAGTGAACAATTGAGATGGTTCAGCCATCAAAAAGTTCCATTCAACTTCATAAGTGGTGTAAGAGGAGTAGAGTTCCACCCATGATAAAAGAGGTGGCTAAAAGCACATTGCTAGAGTAATTAATCCACTCAAAATATTCATTGGTGCACATTAGTGATGATTTAGACCATAGTTTGCATACTTGGACTTGAGTCAAACTCAGCAAGCCAAAAAATATCCAATTCAACAAAAACTTGGCAAAACTCAACAACTTGAACATTTCCTTAAATTTCTTTAAAAAACACAAGTTGTATGCAAAATTCATTTACAAATTGTATCAAATCAGTCTATAAAACATTGTGGAAGTGTTTTATATTAGATTTCAATACAACTGAGGTACAAAATAGCATCATCATGCAAATACAATAGCTAGTTGATAACTATTATGAATTTATGATGATTGTCTTTAAAATCATCATCATAAATTGCATATTGTTGGAAATATTATTGTCGTTGATGTCAAAGATGAAATGAGAGGAGGATCAAGACGATATATTTGCCATGATTTATATGCTATTTTTTGGTGCCTACATCACTAATCGCCACTCACGGATTTTGGCACTAACATCTTATGCAAGTAAAAATAAAATTATTATTTTTTGAGAGCCTTTTTGGGCTGGCCAACCAAGCATGGTAGACCACCCCTTTTGGGGGAATTAAAAATTAGTTTTATTGTGTTCAAATGAGGCCTACCTACCTAGCATGGTTGTCCAATGTGAAGATTTTTAAATAAAATAAAATTATTTTTTATGCACACAAGGCCGACCCCTCTTGATGGGTCGCCCCTCTTAGGTGAAGAGGTGCACTTTTGTGGTATAAAAGAAGATGTGTGGGGAAGAATAACTCAACCAATTAATGAAATATCTTTCCTATTCAAAGCAGACTAAAAAGGAAATCTAAAGAAGACTTATGATCAGATCTAAAGCAGACTTATGAGCATATTTAAAGCAGACTTATAGCAGATATTGATATTGATTTATTAGAGTTGTAGCAGACCTTTCAAGGTGATTTACAGCAAGAGTCGTAGCAAACCTTTCCAAGTGATTTATGGAAGATTTCTAGCAGACCTTTCAAGGTGATTTACAGAAGATTTATAGCAAACTCTTGAGGAGATTTTATGAAGTAGATTCACATGATAATCATGCTTTGAAGAAGCTATATTCAAAAAGAAATTTTTTTGTACATTTGGAGGTTGGTGCCTCCCAATGGAAGAGATTGATATCTCTTGTTAAGCTAGTGCTCAGTGGAGGGTATTGGTGTCTCCAATGGGTTGGTGCCTATGAAGATTTCTAAAAGAGAATTTTATTGTTAGCTGGATTTGGATAGTAGATCCAAGCAATCTTTCTCCATGGTTTTCTCCCTAAAGGGTTTCCACGTAAATCTTGTGTCTCTAGTTGGTAGATCTTGTGTGATTGCTATGTTTGTGGTGGTTGTTTTTAAATAAGTAAAAGTTTTGTCTTCTACTGATTCACGCCCCCTCTGAGTATAAGTGTGTGCTCATCACATACTTGGGCAAGTTACAAATTAAAATATTTTACAATTTTCTCTTGCCTGTTCTAGTGAAAAAGGGGGGAGACGGTCTAGTCATTGCACATGATTGCAGCTCCTTGCTCTACCTTAGAGGTTGCACTTGTGGCTCCACCTTGCTACTAGATGGCAAGGACTCCTTTTATCTCATGTTGGCCATCATCTACATTTATGTCATCCAATCCAATCTCTCCTAAGTTTACATCCTCCATAGCCTACCTCTCAAAATCAGCAATCTCATCCTCTTTAAACAAAGGGGAATTATCATCCTATGTAGTACAATGAACAATCACTACAAGGATCAATCTCATCCAAATCAATAAGCTCCTATGATTTATCCTCCAAATTTCTTGTGTGAAGACAAAGGTTGTGTTGCACAAAAACTAGGTCATTGAGGCATTGTTGAGTAGACCTATTGTGCTTCTTCATCTAAATTCCATCAAAAAAACTTCAATTGCACTCACAACCAAAAGCGCTACAAGGTTGAGACAAATTTTAAATGCTAGCCTTTAAAGATTTAGGGAGTTTCCACCTCAATCTTAGCACCAAAACATACAAAAAAAATATTCAATAGTTTGTAAGCAAGAAATATTTTAATAATAATGTAATTTGTGACTTGTAAGATATAAGTAAAGACTCCAAATTTTGTTACCTAATGTCTCTATGAATCTCCCTCAGATATCTAGTGATGAAGAAAAGAGACTCCCCTAGCTTGCCTGTATTTTTGCAAGTCTAAAATAATGTCTCTCAACTCAATCTTGAGTGTCATCTTCTCAACACCTCCTAAGAGGCCCTCCATAACCTCCCCATTAACATCTTTGAATCTATCAAAGAAGAAAAACTTGGGTGTGAGATAGTATATAATAGCCTACCCTGTTTTGTGCCTATCTCAACCAACTTTGAAGCCCAATTTTTTTTCCAAATTACCAACTGTTCTTTCTAGGTGTATTGACAAGCATTTTTTCAAACACTTAACTCTTTACTGATATGAATTGGATTTCCAGTTTGAGTTCAATATTTGACAATTGTCTCTCACAACAAATTCAATTTAAAGAGTTTCACAAATGCATATACAAAAAACTATAAACGTCCATATTACCAGCACAGATATGTCATTTGACTCAAACATTACATCCCAGGATAAGAAACAAGGTAAAATAGAGGAATATATATTCCTGACCTTAAATTACTACAGCTATACTCCAGCTAACAGTTCTAGAATAAATCAATCTCTCTATTGAGCTCCCAACAATTAAAGATTTGGAACATATTCTGATATTGCCAATACTGGAAAGGACTATTTCTTAACATGAACTCTTTATCTATCCTAAGGAATCCAGTGCTCAGAAGAACACAGTGACTGGCAGAGCAGCTTCAGAAATCCATGGTATTACTGCTATAGTCACAGCTACACATTGAACTCCATGCAGACTTTCTCTATCGAGACCCAATTTATATGCACAAAACCAAGCATATTACCAAAGGTGGTCTTCAGGCTTTCGTTACCAAAATATACAGGCTTAGTCAAAAACTTCTACAAATTATGTTTCTAGCCGTCCGAATTGTAGGTTGAATTTAAGGTTACCACTGGAAGCTCAAGCGACTGGAAATTAGCAAAAATTAGCACCAAAATTTAGATGTTCAACTCAATGCATCTCCTTATTTCATAGCACACCGAATAATATTAGCTGATATATTCTTAATCAACTCCCGATTCAACACCCGACTCTTTATTTAAGCAACGGTTACTAAAGGTTCAGGGACCTTTGAAATTAAAGTTGGGATCAGCTAGTCTTTATTACCAATCGTCTCATTCGTATTCCCCATTCAGAATTCCTCATTACCAAGCAATCGACTGTAATGGCCCTTGCCAAAGCTGCCTAATTTTCAGTTTTAAATGCTTGGGAATTAAGTCAAACAGTTATCTTGCAAAGTGTTATGATATTCTTTTGAATGCTAATTGATTGTCAACTTCAAATAATGCAATAATATGAAAGGCAAGAGCCACTAACTCCCTAAAACTCTATGCAAATGAGTATTGACATTTTAACAAACATTTGGCATGCAACCTTGCACTTCAATCTTCTTTATTCAAATCTGATATGCTGATGTAAATAGACTGATTACAATCAGCTCAAGACAGTGATTGCTTTTTCATTACAAATATGCTCATACAATTGCCTTATAGGCTGCAAATAGTTTTCAGACTTGTACTCAGATATTACAAAGCATAGACATGAAAATATGATGAAAGGAACCTGGGATAAGTTGCTGCTACGAACTGCAGATGAATGGCATCCTTCCGAACTCCTTATCAGCAATTATGGACTCCTCACAATGATGAGTCGAACCCCTTTGATGCAGCCACCCCTGCTCTAGATGTGCAGACCTCAAGATAA
Organism: Sequoia sempervirens; assembly: GCA_007258455.2. Taxonomy (NCBI): domain Eukaryota; kingdom Viridiplantae; phylum Streptophyta; class Pinopsida; order Cupressales; family Cupressaceae; genus Sequoia; species Sequoia sempervirens. Next base: position 30,768 of record VDFB02362976.1, on the reverse strand, counting down.
AATAATAACAGGTTCCAAACTCTTCACATCTCTCCTAACATCATCGCCTAGCCTATAGGAATTGAGCACTCCAGCCCAAGTGTAGAATCGATGCAAGATGAAGGCACAATGAATGAAAATCTGAGTTTCAACCTTCAGATGGCAGCCATGGAAATTCTTCACTAATAAATTATAACAGCTTGCAAACTCCTCCAAATATACCTTAACATTATTGCCAAAGCTTTCCAAATGGGGCGATCCAATTCCCACAAAGAATCGACCCTTCAATGATGATATATGAGCAAAAATCTGAGAATAGCATGTGCAGCTCGACCTCCCTTAATGACTGAAAAGGCAGCATACTGTCATAAAAAGCAAGCACTAATATCCTCATGAAATCATCCCAATCTTTCTCTTCAAAATTTTGAATTTTCTCAATAAATCAATTTCTTCAATGCTTCCAAAATCGAATTCCAATAACCTGCAGAAAATTGTTTTATGAAGTTGACTAATATGGTCCTCCAAATACTGAATCTCCAGCTACACCAAAATCCGGCCAAAGACCATTAAATTTTGGGCAATAATCGATTCAAACTTTCTCCACCAATGAACTTTGTTTGCAACAATAAATCAGCTGCTGCAAAAATCAAACCCTCAGAAATATTTGCAACAATACCTCAGCTGCTGCAAATGATGGTGATGCAATAATAAACCAACTATTGCATTTGATCAAGGGAAATAATACATCAGCTATTGCACCTATTAGAATTCTCCAATGAAGCACCTGTAGAAACCCTAGATGGATTTCTCAACACTTCCAGCTAGGGTCGATCTTTCACAATCGAACCTGGTACTCTAGAGTCTTCAAACCCTTGAGCAATGCAAGCCTCAGCTTTTACCATGCGGGAATGGAAAATAGAACTCAAGACATGATGAAAATGACATGCATTGAGCTCCTTATAAAGAATTCTCATCCAACTTCAAGAAGCTTCTAGAAATAATATTATTTTATTCCTTTAAGTGACTTTATGATTTATTATTTTATTTAGTCACTTTATTAAATCAATTAAATATAAAGTCATCCTTTTGATATTAATTTATTGGAACAACTTTATAAATAATTAATTTAATACTTTTAATTAAAATAACCAATTAAGCTATCCTTTTGATAAATTATTAATTTTGGACAACTTAATCAATTAATTTAATTAAATCATGATACCTCCAATTCAGGGACATCACATCGACTCTTTCCAGACATTGAAGAATACCAAATTAAATCTGGACTTGTCAGACGCCCTTCAAACATACTCCACGTTACTCCCACAATTTTTCCCAAAAATATTTCCGACCACTCTAAAAGAGTGAAGCGATTAACTTAGCTGTGATGATAAACTCAAACTATCAGCTGTATGAAATATACAAATCCCGATTTTAATAATGAGACTCCCTTCATAAACTTATTCAGTGATTGCGGTAATTGGACAACTCTTCCTGAAGCTTTATAATTCTATAATTCAAGCCTTGGAAGAAAGTGACGCTTTAATTAACCTGAGTTGACATTCCTCTTGTTAAATGTAATGTCCCCTTCTCAAATGTGACCGTTGCAGTTGACTGTTGGCCTATTCTGGAGACCCGTAGGCTACTCGGATGGTAAAATTAGGGTTTCCTAATTTTGAGGAGGTTCTTGCTTGAAGTTTGGAAATCGGATTGCGGATTCTTTCTGGGTTTTCAGAGAGCTTCGCGGTGGTATGGTCAATTTGGCATTCTGAGCAACTTCATGAATTTACTATTTTTAGTAAATTCTATTTTTAGCAGTGGACAGGTTGGGTTCAGTTCAGTTGGTCTTCTTCTTCAGTTGGTTCAGCTAGCACTTCAGTTTTTGGCCTTGGGTGCATTTTCTTGGAGAGATGAGTATTTTTTCATTATAATATTATATTTTAATATTATAACACCCCTTTACCTAGCAGTACAACTTCATGTTGTTTTTAAAAAGGGGACTTAAAGGGTCAAGGTGTCATGGAGATAAATTATGTTTTAAAAGTCAAATATTGAGCTAAGTGAAATGGACGCCTACTTAAGGTGATTGACTTTTATTTTAAAAAGTGAAATATTTCAGTAAGTGAAAAAAGACGCCATCTTTTGGAGGGAAATGTTGAATTTGAAATTAGGGTTTTGGGCACCCTTCTTGAAGCTTCTAGATGGTTCTCTTCATGTCTTTATATTCAGGCCTCAGCTTTTTATTTGGGATCTTTTGTCTACTACACCGTTATGCTGTTGAATTGTCTTCAGGCACTCGCTTCGAGGAAAGCACACCTCCTAGCATTGGCTCATCTTCTTGCTTGAAAGATAGCAACTAGTTGAGAGGTTAGCTTGTAGTTGGGTTATTTGCATTGTAGTTGAGTTTCATTGCATTTGGTAGATGTTATTCAAGCATTTTGTCATATTTCAGAGTTGCTGATGTTGCATAGCTGTAGGCAGTTTTCATTCATAAATCAAAATACAAAAAGATATTGTTTTGGGTACTTTCCATATCATCTTGTCTACTGGGGGCGACCCTACTTGCAAGTTTGTGGATTTTATTTTGCAGTTTCTGATTTTAGCTAGCAAAATCGCCCCTTTAAGAGGGCCGTACTTTTCTGATGTGGTCTTGGAATTTGTGCAAAAAGAATGAAGGGTGTTTGGTGAGGTTTTAGGGTTTCATTTGGGGCGCCATCATACTTAGGGCAATCTGCATTTGATTTCAAGTCAATAGAGTGAGAATTGAGCAAGATATGAGTATTCTAGTGAGTATTGTATTGCAGATTTCTCCATTTTATGTTGCAGGTCTGATATATCAGAATTAAGAAAGTTGTCCTTTTGGTTGGGATTGAGCATTGAAAGTTACATTTGGTCTTTGGAAGACATTCTATACAGTTGCAGCAATGAAGACTTGAAAACTCTAGATTTAAATGATCATTCTGGCATATTGTAAGCTGTTAGTAGTACTATCAGCCATTCTTCTCTTATCTTGCATTTAATCTATTGTATTTCCCACTGAATAAGTGGAAGAGGCTGGCTTGCCGCCTATTTACTTTCAGTTGAGTAGTTTAGGGACCCTCTGACCATATGCTCGCCATCACTCGGCGCCATTCTTGGTTAGGGTTACATTCTGTTCATCATGCATTGATCCTCTGACCATATGCTCGTCTGCACAGGCGCATTCTTGGTTAGAGTTCCCTTCAGTTTGCATCTGCATTAGATCCTCTGACCAATGCTCACACCTTGCCCACATCGGGATCCTGGTGTACATTCTGGTTAGATTTACTTTCCGCATCGTTTTGGTTTTGTGCTAACCTTAACTGCGTGTTGAATTGTGAATTGCAAAAAAAAAACTTGTCTAGTTCTTTACATTAAATTAGTGCTTCTTTCATAGGAGATCATAGGTATTATCGCTACACATAAGTTGCAATGGCTGCAATAGATTGTCGACTGAGTCTGGACAAAGCTCCACATGACTTCTACCACTAATCCTATAGCCATTTCCTTTTCATACCCAACATATGAACACATCCACCTTCAATTCTTGACAATTAATATAATATTGCCTCCCTCAAGCCTTCCATATTTTCGCTTGAAATAATGATTTGTCAACTTCCATGAGAAACAGCTTCTTTAACACAACACGGCTTATAATATCATAAGTTATTGACGTTGTTTCATTTTAAAAATCACAACATCTAGAAATAATTTGAACAACCAAATTTCTAACATTTTGTTTCCACAGTCCATGATAGATGTGAACAAGATTTCTGGAATAACTGTGTGCAATTTTTTACATCAACGTTTCGGATCAAACTCCATGATCCATCATCAGGATGATAAGCAGAAAGAGAGAGAAGTGAAAATAAGATAGCAGACTTGGGTAGAAATAGGAGAGGGATGTGGAAGAGGGGAGGCACATAACCCCAAAAATGGGGGAGAATAGGTCAGACAAAAAGGAGAGGAGAGGAGAGGAAAAGTCAAAGATGAAAAACCATTGCAAACACGGGAAAAGAAAAATGAAAGAGATAAATGACAAGAATACTATAAAACAAACATAAAATAAAGACCCAAGAAAAAGTGGGGAATCAACCTAAATAAATTAAAAACCACTAATAAAGAGCAAAAAAACAAGAAAGAGGACAAGTTAAAATAAGGAAACAAATAGGATAAACTAAATAAGGAAAAAGAAAAAAGGAAAGGCAAATAAAAAGAGAAACCGCAATGACCAAATACATAAAAAAGACAAATAAGCAAAAGAAAAGAAGACTTGAAGCAAAGAACCAAATAATAAAGAACAAATACAAAGAAACACTAAATAAAAACATAGGAGTACAAGAAAAAACATCACAAGGAAACACAAAGAAAACTAATGAAAGGAACCAAATGATAAAGAACAAATACATGAAACACAAAATATAGACATAGAAGCACAAGAAAAATACTAAGCATAACATAAAAGGTGAAATAAGACCTTAAGCCAAAAAACCAAGGAAGCATGGAAATAATCAACCCAAAGGGAAGAGATCAAATAATTAAGTAAAAGCAAGGAACTACAACAAAAATTAACCAAAATTGATAAGAAGCCAGAGGGAAAAGAATGAAAAGTGAAACAAGGAAACAAAGAAATAAAATGAGGGTCGAGAAAAGAGAGACCAAAAAACACCAAGTAAATTAAGAGTGAAGAGAAGGTAATAAAATTAAAGGAGTTAAACACCAAATGATTAAAAAGAAGACCAACAGTAAGATTAAATAAAGATTAAAATAAGAATTAAATTATAATTTAAATTAAAATAAGTCAAAGACAATAATAAAGAATCAAGAAAAGGCAAGAACACATTTGAAGAAGAGCCGAGGAAACAAAGCCATAAAAAAGAAAAATAAAAGAACACCTAGAGACAAAAGGATGAAAAAAGATGAGAATAAAGAATAGGAAATGAAAGCACGTAATTGAAGAGAAAGGAAGAGGGAGAAAAGGGAAAAGGAAGGGAGAGGACAGAGAAAACGAAAGGAACAAGTGAGGAGAACAAGAGCTTCGGGACACCGAAGAAGGAACCAAGGGGGGAAGAGAGAGGAAGGCGGAGAGAACCTCTAGGTGTTCTTTTATTTTTCTTTTTATGGCTTTGTTTCTCTCGGCTCTTCTTCAAATGTGTTATTGCCTTTTCTTGATTCTTTATTATTGTCTTTGACTTATTTTAATTTAAATTATAATTTAATTCTTATTTTAATCTTTATTTAATCTTACTGTTGGTCTTCTTTTTAATCATTTGGTGTTTAACTCCTTTAATTTTGTTACCTTCTCTTCACTCTTAATTTCCTTGGTGTTTTTTGGTCTCTCTTTTCTCGACCCTCATTTTATTTCTTTGTTTCCTTGTTTCACTTTTCATTCTTTTCCCTCTGGCTTCTTATCAATTTTGGTTAATTTTTGTTGTAGTTCCTTGCTTTTACTTAATTATTTGATCTCTTCCCTTTGGGTTGATTATTTCCATGCTCCCTTGGTTTTTTGGCTTAAGGTTATTTCACCTTTATGTTATGCTTAGCATTTTCTCTTTGTGCTTCTATGTCTATATTTTGTGTTTCATGTATTTGTTCTTTATCATTTGGTTCCTTTCATTAGTTTTCTTTGAGTTTCCTTGTGATGTTTTTTCTTGTACTCCTATGTTTTTATTTAGTGTTTCTTTGTATTTGTTCTTTATTATTTGGTTCTTTGCTTTAAGTTTTCTTTTCTTTTGCTTATTTGTCTTTTTTACGTATTTGTTCATTGCGGTTTCTCTTTTTATTTGCCTTTTCTTATTTTCTTTTTCCTTATTTAGTTTATCCTATTTGTTTCCTTATTTTAACTTGTCCTCTTTCTTGTTTTTTTGCTTTTTATTAGTGGTTTTTAATTTATTTAGGTTGATTCCCCACTTTTTCTTGGGTCTTTATTTTATGTTTGTTTTATAGTATTCTTGGCATTTATCTCTTTCATTTTTCTTTTCCCGTGTTTGCAATGGTTTTTCATCTTTGACTTTTCCTCTCCTCTCCTCTCCTTTTTGTCTGACCTTTTCTCCCCCATTTTTGGGGTTATGTGCCTCCCCTCTTCCCCATCCCTCTCCTATTTCTACCCAAGTCTGCTATCTTATTTTCACTTCTCTCTCTTTCTGCTTATCATCCTGATGATGGATCATGGAGTTTGATCCGAAACGTTGATGTAAAAAATTGCACACAGTTATTCCAGAAATCTTGTTCACAACCAAATTTCTCTTAAACATAACCTATCCATCTATTCAGTTGCTACAAAGAGACATACTTATCACACCACCATAAAAAAATGATTCATAGCTTCCGATATAAACTCGATAAGATGTAGTACCTACACTTTCACTAATTTTTTGCATAAGATTTTCCCAAGAACTGAAATTTATGAAAGAGGCAGATATGTCTTCACAATAATTTAATATATAAACTGCCCCTACCACCTAACAATATAATATATCTATTAGTCCTTCCAAACTATGAGATGTATGGCTATATCATCAATTGCTCAATAAAATATAACAATTCACTTTATTGAACCTCTAAAACTCCTTATGTTGCCTGAAATTTGTCTCGATACAAGTCTTAACAAATTTTGAAACTAAAATCGATAAAGCACAACTACGAAACCTAAGTGATTTCGTCAATTATCAGCCAAGGTGGATAATCTCACCACCAAAGCTGATCTTCTTCTAGAGGGTTTCCATCCTCCAAAAGGATGTGTTGAACCCAGTTCAGCCAGCAAAGAACTTGCTCTCCAAAATCCAAAACCGACCTCACTGCAACAAAGCTCCTCAAATCTTTTATTCTTTCCACTACGTAACTCCTCCTGCCTTCTTGCCTTCTTTCTTTTTTCCCTTTCACCTTTAACTTATTTCGTTTTTGAAATTCAAAAGTAACTTATTTAATTTATTTAACTTTTTCTAACTTAAGTTACTTTTGCTCCACTTAAATAATTAATTTAAGTTGTCTCTTTTTAATTTAGCTTTTTTTGACAACATTAAATTAATTATTTAACTACAATACTGACTTATAAAATTGGGGACATTACATAGTACTCTACTACATGGATGAGTTAGTGGAGTTGATTGTTCTACCTCCACTCAAAGATCTCCCAAATGTGATTAAATCTACTTCTATCCCCCTTCAAATAGTTTTTGATGGCTTCTTTGGCCCTTTCCATGGCCTCATAAATGTATCCAATGGGTTTCTCTCCCCATCCACAAAGTGCAAAACCTTCACCAAGGGCTCCAACACTTATAAAGTACAAACAAATTAAATTTATAGTTCAAGTTACAAAAGTAAATGCTTTTGAAAAATGAATACAAAGAATTCAAATTGAAATTTGAGGATATCTTGATGATATTTGTACCTCCCTTCACATAAGCATCATCAAAAATTGTCAACGTGGTCCTTTCTCCATTAGCCTTGTTTGAATATGTTGAATCTAACCATGCTTCACTAACAAATATTTGCTTCAAGGATGTCAATGAACTATAAATGTTTTGGAACATTAAAAAGTTAGTTACAAACCTTGTGATACTTACTCACACAAGATATTTTCTCTTGTGACATCTCATCAAGTTGACAATTTAAAGATGATTATAAATATATTCTATAATGCTCCTTGCACCTTATACAACTAGTCTCACCCTATCAATTTTTCCTATGTCTCCAAATAAAAGGTCAAGGCAATGGGTTGCACAAAGGGTCCAAAAGAGTGATGGATGTCTATTTTGAAGTATTCTCCTAACTGCCACATATGTTGTTGCATTGTCAATGACAACTTGCAACACATTATAAATGCCCACCTCCAAGATAATGTCATCCAACATCAAGCTCAAATTTTTTGTCATATCCCCTTTCCAAGCATAGATCATCGAGAGACCCTTAGCTTATTATTTTATTTTTTGTAGGCTATTGGGGTGATACAAGGGAAATAACTTAATAAGTTAGCTTAAGTTGTCCTAAAAGTAACTTATGGTATATTCATAAAGGCAACTTATTTGACACTAGCTATGGTTGGGTTTGGTGAAATAAGTAAAATCAATGCAAAGCGGTGAGTGAAATCAAACCATGTTTGGGAGATGCAAATTGACTACAAAACCGCTTTGGCTTCAACTGTTTCATCTAGTTAATATTATGACTCATTTAAGGTGTACTGGCAAGCTCAAGTCAATAACTCACTAATTTAATTGTCCAAAAGAAGTGTTGGGGCTTAGTAACTCTATCTAGTTATCACTATGATTTCTACAAAACCGTGGAGAAAAGAAATGAATCTGATGGTTCAAAAATCTAATCTCAAATTCATGTCACTATAGAATCTAATCTACACCCTACATTTCCCCCTCTTGCCCAAATTCTATACATAACATGCCCTAGGACCCCATTCAATCTAAATCTAGAACTATCTCCGCTCTAGGATTATAGTGTCATTGCTTGCTTCAATAGTTTGGTCCAACATCCATTGCTTTCTTTAAACACTCAACATGTGGCAAGAGAAAAGGCTAGCATTCCAATCCATGGCAATTCCCATGAAGCATAGCTGATTTCCCAACTGAACTATTAGTGTTGATTTCCCAACCAGCCATGTGTGGCATATCCCAATAGACAAGAAAAGGAGCAAGTTTTGGTAGAAATTGATGAAAATGATACCCCTCAATTGTCACATCTAAGACAAAGGTTACCTAACGAGAGTAACAAATTAAAACTAGAAATCGAAAATAAATACCATTGCAACTTTTTTGTGATTGTAGTTCTGTAAGTAATCCTAAACAAAAATCTTGATCATCACTGAATAATCAACAAGTACACACAGAGATATCATAATTGGCAACTCAATAGTCTGCATCACAAACTTTCAAAATGTCCATTTACAAAGAGTTAAACACTTCCAAAGAGAACAAATTTTCTACTTAAAATATTTCCTTTCAAGGCATGAGGAACAGGAAGTGTGATCTTTTTAACATGCATGCAAAGATAGAAGGCAAAACATTCTCGAATCCACATAATCTAATCCAGTGTAAGAAAATGAATGAATCAATAACCGCAACAACTCCATGTAAAGGGCCATCTTATTACAAAGTCAATGAAAAATTAAGAGCATTACAGTATGATGATAAAGGAGAGGCCGGCATAATTTAAAGAGGTTTTTATAATGTAAATTTGGAAAGTGCAAGATACATAATCAAAAAACACCATTTAAGAATATGAAGGCTAAATCTTCAAGAAGAATAAATAGAAAATGCAAATAAAATTGCAGACTGTGTCCACTAAATTGCAATACCCTTTATACTACTGTAGTAAATATACACAATGAAAATTCCTTTTTACAGAAAAAACACAATTAACGAATATAAGGGCTAAATCTTCAAGAAGAATAAATGGAAAATGCAAATAAAATTGCAGACTGCATCTGATTAATTGCAATACCCTTATACTCCTGTAGTAAATAAAGGCGATGAAATAATTCTCTTCCATATGCTTATATCAACATAGATATACTCTACAATTAGTAGAAAGCAAAAATTAGTTTGCTCCTCAGTATAAACCAGCTACCTAAAACAGTTTTCAAACGAGAAGGATGTAAGAATATTCACCTTAACAACAGGAGGAGCACTGAGGGGATTGCCATCAGTTCCACGACACAGTACACTTGCAAGATCAAATCGGAATCCATCCACATGATATTCTGTTACCCTTCAGCACACAGATCAAAACAAAGTTGTAATCTTAATAATATTAAATAGATATACACAAAAAACCAGATTATGTCATTTCAAATAGGATAGTCACAATTTTTTGTTAGTATATCAATATCAGCACATTCAAACACTGAGGATACTGAGGTCAAGCAATCAGGAAAAAATAGCCTTTGAAGAAGGCAATTCAACCACTAATCAAGCAAATAATGTGAATTCTCTCTTGGAATGTTGAGTGATAGGCATCCCCAACCAACACCTCCTGTTCAAAGAAGTAACTGAATATAAAATGTATATGATTATCACGCAACAAACCATTCAAGCTGAAAATCTCTAAAGACTAAACTGCACAGGAATCTAGGATCGCCATTCAATTATGTTCCAATACAAGGTATTGATCCAACGATAACCTACAAGGTATGTCCCTCTCTCACATGTCTACTACCCCAAGGTAATGATTTTGAAATCGACTACCTCCTAGGATTGTCCAACTCAGCACTTTTAGCCTTGGACTCTCCCAATGAGCATTCTTAGATTCAGCATTGTTACTCCAAAAATGATTGATGTTAATGTCATTAGCTCTTCCAATGTATTCCGAAGTGTAAACATCTAACAATTTTTGCTTCTTTCCTAGCTTGATTGTCTTCTACTCCCACAATTATGTGAGGTTCCTCCCGTTGCAGGTCTATTTATACTTGTTTCAGTGTTAGCATTTTAAGTTTACCCCCAATTTTTTTCTTCATTTTTCTTTGCCATTTGTGTGTAGTTTGACTCTAGGGCCCTTTTTGCCCTAGCACTAGGCTAATGTAACAGATGTACATTTCAATCCCTTTAACCTATTCTTGTTCATTTGTAGACATTAAAATTTATTATAGCTTTTTCATTCTTTCTTTCTCTCTTTCCCAAATTAATTTCACACTATGTCAAAAATATCTCAATGTGGTAGGCAACTAGATGGCCATGCTAAGTGAGGACTACTCCAAGTGCATACTCTAAAGCATTTATTTTCATTTCAAATGATTGTTGGAGATCAGGTAGAACAAGGATTAATCTCAAACACAGACTGTATTTCAATTCTATTAACATCCATCGTTGTTCCTTTGTCCATATGAGCTTTGCTTTGCCCCTGTTTTTTGTTGCCTAATGTAGAGGTCCTGCAATGTGAGAGAATCTAAACATAAACCTCCAATAGAAGATAGCAAAACCCAAGAAAATCTTGAGTTCTATGACAATCTTAAGGGCCGACCAATTTTGAGGACCTAGATCTTCTCTAGGTCGACATGTACACTATCCTTGCCAACAATGTGACTGAGGTATTGGATCCACTCCATGCCAAAAGAGCATTATATTGGCATAAATCTTATGCCAACACAATATGGAAGGAATCCATTGACCATGTTCAACATGTTCTTCCCTTGTCTTGCTGAAGATAAGAATGTCATTCAAGTAGACAACCACAAAACAATATGTTAAGGACCTAAGTACATCATTCATCATCCACATGAATGCAGTTGGTGCATTGGCCAAAATTTCAAACAAAAGGGCATCACCAACCACTCAAACAAGCCCTCCTTAGGCTTGAAGGCAATTTCCAAATATCTACTCAATAGGGAATTTATGTTTGCCGGATTTTGAATCAATGTTGTTGAAAATTTTGGCTCCTCCAAGCTGTTAGCATTTTAATTTACACCTTTTGGTGAAACACAAAATGGAATAGCATGTAAGATAAAACCGTTTCTTTCAATTAGATGGGGAAGGTCCTTGTAAAAAACAATAAAACAAAAACCGTAGAACCAAAGGACAAGACTCTAACTTTTTACAATATATACAATTTAACTCTCAAGGTTTTGAACACACATTGTATAATGTCCCATTTTTCAGTCATTTCAACATCGTAATTAGCTTCGTCTTTCTCAGTGACCTCCAAAGGGGATGTTTGTTGTTCTTGATGAGCTCTGTTTTTTTTTGCACCCTCAGATGTCATCTTCGAATGATTTCTGTATTTTCAGCATTTTTAGTTGGCCATTCGAGAAATATTTAATAGTTAAATAATTAATTATAAATTTATAGGTTGTCGAAGAAACATAAATTAAAAGGCAACTTAAATTAATTATTTTTAAAGAGAGTTTAAAGTGATTAAAGTGCCGAAAAAGTTAAATAATGTCATTTTTCGAAAATAAAGCTTATTTTAAATATTGGACTTTTAAGAAATGTGGTGAGGAGTTATGGAAGAAAGAATAAAAGTATTTTGGAGTTTATTTTTGAAGGAGGCTGGAGAATTTAGAGAACAGGTAATTGTCGGTTGAACAAAGTTCACCAAATAAGCTTTGTGAGGAAGAAATCCTTCACAAGGGACATCGACTACGGAAATGGAAGATCTTTCCTAGCTTGTAGCAAGTGGTTTCACACATAAATTATGTAGGTTATTAATTGTTTGGTTTTACAAATTGATCTAAGGGTTAATTCAATTTTGTCAAGTCTTGCCCAGAAAGAAAAAATTGCGGAGTTGATCGTTGGCACCAGGAAACGTACTTAATGCAGGAAATTTTAAGTTTCCAGTTTGGGTGTCGAGTTGCAGTTAGATGAACAAATATTATTTTCCAACAAAATAAAAAGCTAGTGTTGTGTGGGCCGTACATCAATAAATGAAGTTGCCTTCAAAAAAGGTTCTATAGTTTAAGCTAAATGGACCATACGAAGGGAGAGCGATATGATTCAAAAAAAATTGACTGCTCTAGCAATGGTCTTTGTAAGGGTGGCGTGTGTTGAAGCTGAAGTCAAAGTAGCAACATGGTCTAATTAAATTATTTCGTGTAGTATAATGGTATTCAATTTTGTACCTTTTAGTAGAGCATTTATAAAAGGTCATACAAGTGCTCTTTCAAAAGGCGGCAAGCTTATTAAATTAACAATTTAATTTCCAACTCGTTTAAATAAGTTCAATTCGAATGGAGGGAATAAAGAGGGTGTGAGCAAGGAATAGGAGACGGAACTAATACCACACTTTCGTACTAGTCCGTACACAATTTAGCGAATAATTTGAAAGTGTCGTATGGAATGATTTGTTGGAGGCTGCATAGCAAGGAATTCCTTGTTCGAAACTTCATGCCATTTATTGATGTCAAACCCAGACGTGTGGTCAATTCTGAGACGCAACCAAATTAGGATAGCTAAATATGTTCCTTAGTCACCGTACCAAAGAGATTTGAAGCTATCGTACCTTAAGTTAATGCTTTTGTACAGGAGGAAGAAGAGTCGTACTCGTAGGAAGAGTTGTTCCAGATGATTAAAGAGTTAGTGGCTATGAGTTGCAGGTTACAGGTCAGATTGAATTTAATATAGATGAAAAACTGATTTTATGTTGAAGCAAAGAAATTTTGTTTAATGATTATCTGTTGTATATCATGTACTTGCAGTAGTTTATGATCAATTTGTTATCAGTGGAGCTGGTGCAGGAGCACTTAAACCCTTCACACAAAATTTGATGTGGTGAAATGTAACTAGGTGAATTTGAGTGAGTCTAGGTTAGTATAGGGAGCAATAAAGTTTTGTTTATGTTTAATAAGGTCTAAAAGACCCTTTGCTATGTATTTAGGTGTCTAGGAGTTATTGGAGTTCATATGTCAAAAAAAATTGCAAAAAGATGTTAAGTTGTCAATGCAAAATTGTCAAAATTGCAACATTGTGGGAATATGAAGAGACAAAGAAGTTTAAAAGTTTGTTAGGTACATTGAGGAGGTTGGTTTTGGATTGGAAATGTATTTAAAGGCCTCAAGAGGCTCGAATGAAGGTTGTTGATCTCTTTGAAGTGAATTCCAATAAAAATCCAAACGACTTTAGCAGATTTTCTATGTTTTTGCTCTTTCCTTACTGTGTACAAACCCGTACAGGCACTTTATGATCTGAAACTTGTGGTAATTTGTGGTGACATGTCATACCTTGCATTTCCTTCAATTTTGAGAGTCCTTTAATAATTTTAGAGGAAGATTTCCTCAGTTTCTTGATACTGCCTGTGCAAAACCAGTAAGGGTCAGTTTTGAGGTTTTAGATGTTCATAGGTGTTAGGAGAATAAAAGAAATGTTTTGGTGGCTTTGGAGTGATGCCCTAGGGCTGGGCAGAGCCATTTTTATGTGAAATTGAGTTGTAAGATGAAGGTTTTGAAGAAATGTTAAGAGTATGGTCTTTGTAAGGGATTATTGAGTGTGTGCAGGCTATATGTGGGGTGTTTGAAGCATTGGTTTGATCAAGCAAGCCCTGGAGATATGACTTTCAATAGGACCCTAGGTATTTGCATGGAGATTGAGGGTTTGTTAGATCAGTGTTGAGGAAGCCTTGGAACTGCAAACAAATTATGAAATTTGATGTTTTGGAACATAAATAATGACTGTTTGATGAGTTTGTGTGAAGAACAGGTGAACAAGAGGGACCTCCTTTGTTAAATTGGGCTAATTGAGTAGCCTTTTGCAGGGGCAGTTTGTTGTTTCTCCATGTTGGTACAAAGAAACCTATTGAGATCTTTTAGGGAAATGTTTTGGGATCTGTGACAAGTCAAATTTGATGTTTGGTTGGCCATTGTACGGCCTTTTCAAAAGGATATCTCCATTTGTTGAATTTTGAGGGCTAGAAGCCTTTTTGTTGGGTGTGTTGGGAAAGTTGAGTGTTATTATGATCGAAGGCAGGGTTTTTGTTGGAGACTAATCATTTTGTGTTGGAATAAGTATTAACACCCCCTATATTGCATCAAGAACTATGTTGAAGTTATTTGTTTGAGCTGTAACAATTTATGTTCACAAACTGGAATGTCTGTGAACTATTTGGCAAAATGTTCACCTGGTAATTTTGAGGAGAGAGCAAAGAATGATATTCCATATCTTCTTCATGCATAAGCTATATTCATATATCTGCTGTTATACTTTAGATATCTGCTCTTCTAGGACTGATTATTCATGTTTTCCACTTGCACATCTCATATGTCCTTTTTTTATATATTTTCATAAACTGCTGTGTATCTCTTATATCCTTCTGAAGAGATATATCCCTTTTGAAGAGAGACATCTATCTAAGAAGACACGACTCTTTGTTATTTTAATTGCTGCTTAATCTCTGATTACTATTATCTTCATATATTCAGATATAAATCTGAATTACACTTTGTATTCTCTGCTCTTTCTTTCCCTTTATATCTGCCCTTTATACACTTCAGATCTGCTGGTCTTATCTATATATTTATTGTCCTTTTCACACTACATTCACTCCCACATTTATAAATCTGTTTGTATTAGATATCACATTCTATTCTCCACTCATTTATTTCCTTCCACAAATCTTACTCCTTTTATATCTCCATGTCTTTACAAAGAGTTGTATCTCTTTGCAAAGAGATAACCTTTTAAATAAACATGTCTCTCTGTTACCAATTCTTCCCTTAAACTAATCGCTGCTATTTACATATATTAATGTTAATACTTCTTCAAATAGTAATTGCTGCCTTATCTATTAAATAAATCGTTGTCTTTTAGTGAAGTGCTACTTGGTTCGGATCTTAATGAGTCACTGCTTCTTTTGTAAAGATTAGTTTATTTAACCTTCCTTGTACCTTCACCGCTGCCTTAATATTGTTTTCTCCCTTTAATAGATCACTCCATTTTGTTGTATATGAAGTTTGTCTTATATGAATAAGACTTTTTTTCTTATAGCACATCACTCCAAATTCGTATCACTTCATAATTTGTATTTTGAATAAGAAATGTTGCTCTTATATATCTGCTGCCTTTATTTACTTCAAAGTAACCTGATCATGTTTTGAACCTGCAGTGGCAGACTTGCCCACTCCTTGCATTGCTTCAGGTACCTGTTCAGGAGCAGCATTCACCTTCTGAAATTTTCTAATACTATTTGTAATATTTTCCTTCCAAAGTGATAGTCTTGAGTGCACTTCATTCCCTTCATCTCCATTATTATCACTGCTACCAATATCTCCCAAAAGGAATGCATCGATATCATACTCTGAAGGAGCCTTTGCTTGTTTATTATTTCAACTTCAGATGATATAGTTCTCAAGTTATCTTGCAACCTGATATATTTCCTTTCTTTTTCTTTTGTAGCAGCCTTGAGTTGTTGCATGAAAACGCATCTCATATGGAGCCATATGAAGTATGTTTTCCAAAACTTTCCTTCCTTCATATGCCGTGGACATAGCACATATCTGAACTGTGAAATTGCTGGTTGATAAGGCAATCACTGCATTCCTCTCATTAAATCTTCTCTTTCTCTAACATTCCGTGAAGCTTCATTCTTATTCACTCTGTCTTTCCGAGGCAAGTTTTCCATCTTTGAATAGAGTGTGGCCATTCATGTCAGCACAAGAGGTTCAACGTTGTTCAAAACAAAACTCATCCTTTTACATTAATGATCATAAACCTACAATCTCATCTATTCATTTTCACATTAATGACATTATCAAATTGTCTATATATCCTTGACATCAATGACAATAATTCTAACAGAGACAACTTTACTGAAGCTTGGAGAGAGACTAAAAGAAATCTTAAGAAATGTCAAAAGAAGAATTATCCGCATGAAGCTGTCCCTAGTGCAGTATTCAGAGAAAGATGTTTATGGAAATCATTCCCTAAAGCTATCCCATCATCAAGAAGGAGAGTACAACTGCACATGAAATGACAAAATAGTTTAAAAGTATATTTTCTTATTATGAGAACATCATCGATCATGAAAGAAACAGACATTAAGGATAACAGTGTATTTGTTGTCGACCTCATCTTTCTATGAAAGAGTTCTCTCAAGACTGTGAATCAAGAGCCAAGAAGACCAATCTGAACACTTACAACATTGAAGTCTAAGTGTTGCTGTGTGAATGCATGCCATTTTCATACAACTAGGTAAATATGTTATGAAATCAAATTTGACATTTAGCAATATGAAAATTATGAAAAGACTTTTTTGATATAGAGGAAATACTCACACAAATCAACCACTGGAATTAAGATACCCAATTAGACAAGCACCAAATTATAAATTAACATATCATACTAATACTGTGATGATTATAGCTTTTTCCATTTGTCCATAAAGGTTGTGATTAACATGTAAACAGTGTTTAGAACATTTACAAGTGTAAATTTTTATCCAAAATGAAAATAAATTTTCAAACAATCATAGAAAATAACAAAATAATTCAATTATCAAAATTATAAAATAAAAAATTTGAAATGAAAGGAAAGAGAGTGTCCATTAGTACCAGTGTCTTAGACTATCCAAAATAAGCTCCATAACCACAGGATGGTTGCAATTCAATGTATTTCCTGCATTACAAATATGCATTCATATTCATCAAAGAGAAAATAAGATACCCTGTTCAAGCATAATATCACATTCTATTGGAGTGATCTTTAAATATTGATTTATATAAAAAAGGACTAGATTTACAAAATTCCTAAACCTGACGCCTTCTCTTTAATTTTTGGTAATACTATAGCTTTTATCTCCATTTTGTCTATGCTGTCTCTATGCAGCATTATGGGCAAGTCATGTATTAATCATGGTTGTTAATAGTCTTAGGTTGAAAAATTAAAGTCTCTCTCCTCCCACCTTGTGGGATTTTGTAAGCATCCCTTGAATGCTGATGGCTGTGAGGGTTTTCTATAAAATGACAATTTTGCACTGCATATTAATATTTGTAATGAGGAAGAATGGTCCAAGTGCAATGGAATTTTCACTGGCAAAGAACAAGTACAAAATTCAAATACCCCTCGGTTGCCTAGTGTTGCATGCCTACAAAACTTACCATGACAAGTTTTCAATGTGTGTCATCTTATTCATTTGTCAAGTGTCATGTCCACTTTCCAAAACTAAAAGAATTAATTGAGGAACCATGACCTGTTTTTTATTTCTCGTAGGCTAAGGGATAAAATAAAATAATTTTAAAAATAATAGTTTGTTCGGCCCAATGACTTTATTTTCAAAAGGGCGACTTAAATATTATTATAGGGCCTATACAATATTTTATTTTAAAAGTGTTTTTAAACTCTTGCAGGGAAAAGTAAATTCAAATGCAGGGCCCAAAAAGGCAACTATAAAAGAAAGTTATTTACTCAAAGCAAATCATTTGGCTTCATCATTTTGTTATTCCTTCCATTTTAGAGATTAAAGAATTCAAGGATGAAAACCCCTAGTGTGGGAGATACAGAGGACGAAAACTCTCAATCTCAATAATTTGGATTTGAGGATGAAAACGCTCTTCTCCATGAGAGGTGATTCCATCCAAGGATCACAATTGTGCTGATTTGTTGAAGATTGATTGAAGATTCGATTAGATCGATCAAGTATTGCAAGTAAATATAATCAAAATCATCATTTGTTGTTCATGAAGGATTGCCAACATGTGGATCCTTCATTTTACATCATTATTGTTGTTGTACATCAATTCATAGTTGTGCCCCATTTGGATCTTCTGTAAATAATATTTCTAGCCATTACTCCACCCCTATTGCCACTGAACACCCATAGGGTCGCTGATTTGGAAGAGGTTTTCAGTATTTATGCTATTTGTGAAGGATATTTTCTGCTTTGTACCTGCTGTGCAACCCTTTAATTGCTGCAACCAGGTCTAGATCTGCCATCTACCAACCGCCTTTCATCATTTTCCAACTATTGTACCAACTTGTGAGGGTCATTGTACCATTTGAAGGTCAGATCAACTGTTTGAAGGAATTTTAAGGTATTTTTGCTGCTGTTATGGTACTTCTATACCACTACTATAGTACTTCCTCTTGACGGGTGTTTTATGACCGCACCAACACAAAATAAAGTTTCCAACGGTCACTCTATCCTCTCTTGATCAAAATCTCCTGCATGCTAAGATTGCGAAAGATCATGCATTCAACTCCAAGGTTCCTTTGTGGAGTGGATGTAGACTCAGTTGGCTTGATGTGATTTGCTGGTATTTCAAGGGGACTTACGCAATTGTTCACTCAGGAGAAACGGGTTTTTCAGGATTCCTAGATTTGTCAATGAAGCTCAAGTTTCCTAAGCTAACCAAAAAGTACTGAATTTAAATGGTTGTAGGGATTAAAAATGCTATGATCTACTCTAGGCGCGGGATGTGGAGATCAACTCTTACAAACTTCAACCAAGCTTTGTTTTGCCTCACCTTGGAAAGCTTCCACAAAACTGGTGCAATCTTCAAAGGAGTAACTAGAGATATTGAGATTACAATTCAACATGAAGACACCATCAGAACAACGCATACCAACATGTAAATCATAATCGAAGTTAGGTCCAAACTATTCCAGTTGACCACACAAGGCGAACCCACCATCAATGAGCCCACTAGTGGTATGGATTAGCGAAGCTTGCTCAATTCAACCACCACATTCCACAATTATCTACTTGCATGAAATGAAATCTATTCTACTCTAAGTTCTACTTTAAGATTCTATGTGAATTGGAAGGACGAAGAAACCTTGCTAGCTACCCACAATAAAAGATGAAATCACAAGCAATGACAACTCTTTTTATTATAGGAGTGTTCACAACAATTTCTTACAAAGCATTCAATTGAAAACTTTCCTTCCTCTTCTTATCAATCTATGCTATATTATCAATCTCTCTCTATTCCTTCTCTGCTATTCTATATGCTATCTATCTATATGCACAAATGAGGGGGGATGCCCCTTTTATAGCTGGCCAATTTCAACGGGCGGCTCAGATTGAATTACAATGAATGGCTCAGATTGAGCCACATAAGCCCTAGTCAAGATTTTTCCCTAAAAACGACCAAAAAGTGGAGTGGGGTAATAAATGAGCCAGAATGCCCACTCTCTCCCTTTGACCAGTATGAGCATTTAATGCCCACTATCATCAAAAGATTCTCATCCAGAAACGTGTTCCCATTGTCCTTCTCTTTGACTGCAAACTAGATGAATCTGGTCAACACTTCCTCAACCTCCTGAACTAAGATGGGTGGAATATGGTTGAGTTGAAATTCAAGCACTGTGACCGCCTGCCCCTGCCGAGTGCAAGATTTCCCCCAATCAACTAAGGCATCCTGAGTGCTCTGAATGATGTTAGAGAAGGTTTAAATGTTCTCAAAATCCACCTGGGCAAATAATCTCACATCTGAGAAGAAAGGCTTCAATCTACTCTTCAGGCCCTTCGCAATTACCTCCTCTGGAGTTGGCCTTTTAGCAAACAAGGCTTCAAGTGTGTTCAAGACTCCTTCCTGTATATTTCCCATAGCCTTCCTAACTCTAACAGATTATGCCCGTGTTGTATCGAAGAAGCCTCGACCTATGAATGCTGAAGAATACCAGCCAAAGAAATCATATCTATCGCCCTCCTGGATCACTCCTCCAACCAGAGTCTGTGTGGGCATATACATCAAGGCTGCCAAGTGAGGAAATATTTTATCTTGATAAATATGGGTTTCATTCCAAGCTTGATCAACATTATCCATGCGCGTAAGGATACTGGAGGCCTGCTGAAAGGAATAGGCGAGATCATCAATGAACTTCTTCGCCTCAATGCAAATATTGCCAACCCACTTATCTGCCTCTTGAGCCATCTTCTTCAAATCTTCCAAGCCACTGATTGATTCCCTCGGAAGCTCAACTATCGAATTCTCCTGTCCACACGGACGTGCTAAGTGCTGCACATAACCAATCAACGTCTTATGTTCTCTTTTCAACCTCCTGTACTTTCCTTCCGTCCAGAGCAGCCTATCCTTGAGAGCCTGATAGGAGCTATCACATTCTTCAATTATCTAAGCTCCTGTAGGGCGGCCTAACTCCACAGTAGTGACCACATAATTTTCAAGGACAGCCTCATCTCAGTCACACTCTTCCCTGGGAATAGCCACATGAAGCATGCAAGAACCGGACTTGTTTGTGGATATCTTTGAGAACTTTTTGGCTCTCTTCTTTTCTGGTGGCCCGCTGATTCTACTGAGGAATTCCTCTGATTCAATCGCTAGGTCAGTCTCCTCCTCAAGATCCTTTCTCATTCTTTCCCTGAGCCAATCTGGCACTGCCCGCTGCAGATTACAAATAATAAGTGGCTGCTCCTCTCTCGCTTCTTCTTCACGCACTTCTTCTCTAACAATATTTTGCTGAGGCTCATCAATCTCCATCTACTGAACATTCTCTCCTGGACCTCGAGCTTCCTACCCTGTAGTATTCTCATCTTCCAAAGCCGTCTCAATCATTTTCTAGAATTGGGTGTCTGTTGTCGTCTCCTCTTCTTCTTCTTGTTGATCTTCTCTCCTAGGAGCGTTGACACTTAGACTATCTGTCTCTCTAAGAGGTGGTTGGTTTACCTCTTGGAATTCTTGCTCCTCGTTCGATCTATTTCTCTGGCTCCCAAACAAAGACACCTCCTGCATACTTGAAGAGCAAGTTTGCGATGGCATGGGTGATGCTTGCTTTACCCTCTAAGGCATCGGCTGGACTTGCACTTCCCTTCGTGGTTCTGAAGCTTTGGCGACTTGTCTACTTTTCCCAGCTGTTGGCGGCCTATGGTCACCCATAAGATTGTAAGTGAGGGGAATTGATCTTCTTTTAAGCCTATTCACATGCCTTTCTACCCAGTTCCTCCTGAATGTCAAGACCGGTAGGCATAATGTGTCCAAGTCTGTAATCTTTGGTTCCAACCAATCAAGTAGTGGGACTGTTGTGTTTCTTACTGATTCATAATTCGGCTGCATAACATCCATGTCCTCATCTACTTGATCTGGAACAAGGACAATCTCGCATTCTCTAATCATCTTCAAGAGAATTTTGGTAAACATTCTCCTTCTAACTTCAGCATCATCTACCGCATTAGCCCAGAAATCCTCAATATGTGTCTTGTGCCTATACTCCACACTTTGCACCATTCTGATACTGTTATAAGGATCGAAATCCTGTCTGCTGGTGTGGTATGAGAGGTGGAAGAATTGCAGCTCATCTTCAGCTTCTTTGGCTGCCTGCAAGGATGGACAAACCTCGTTTGAATTTCCCATGGTGATCGGGAAATCAAACCCTCCTTTCTTCTTCTTTTTCTGAATCCTATCATAGGCAATGAGCTGCCTAGATACTTCTAGGCATTACCATCTGTTGTGACCTAATTCACACCTCGCCCCATTGCAAATGGGGACCCTCATGGTTTGCTTTTTTTTAGGGTTTTGTCGTTGCGTCTTGGTTTTCGTCTGGTCTCTGTTTGGGGTTTTGAGTCTAAATTTTGAATGGTTACCTGAGTCAAGCAAAAGAGTTTGAGCCTGGATCACTGTGCAAACATCGCCATCATGCTTAGGAGGCCTGGGAGACGAAGATCGACTGTCATTTCAGTCAATTCCGACACCTCCTAGTTTTTAGGGTTTTTTCACTCTGGCCCCCTATTTTTTTTAGGACCTACTTTTTTGGCACTTTTGAGCAATTCTGAGATCCCTATTTTTTAGGGTCTATTTTTAGAAAGTTGCTATTTTTGGAAAATTTCTATTTTTAGAAAGTTTCTATATTTGGAAAGGTCTTGAGTTTCGAAAATCTACTCAGAAGTTCGAAAAGATCAACAGAACTCTCAGAAAATCGATTTGAAAATATTTTGAATTCATGGTGAAATTCTGGAAAATCACAGAAAAATTAAAAAATCTGGAAAAATCGTTCAAAAATCACAGAAAAATGGTGAATAAAATGAAAAATCAGTCATAAAATCATCAAAAAATTGATAGAAATCTGAGAAATTCATATAAAAATCTGAGAAATCCATGAAAAATCTGAACAATCATGGCAAATTGATGACTGAAAATCATGGCGAAGGCATGAAAGAGGACTAAGATTCATAACCAGCATGGAGAAAATGAGTAAAAGTAATGTCAGAAAGCTTCAACCAAAGGAAACAATGGCAATGCTGAAGGTGAAGTCCGCCCTCCAATGGCAAGAAAAGTAATGAAGTCCGCCCATGTTCAAGTGATAAATGGCAAGCCATTTGACAAAGTCCGCCTTGAATGGCAAGCCATAGAGCCAAGTCCACCCTTGAGCAAAAGGTTGAAATGACAAGCTAAGAGTCAAAGTCCGCCTTGAAGTGGCTAGACATGATGCCAAGTCCGCCCACCAAAGGAAGAAGCAACGACAAGGAAACATGCCAAGTCCGCCTTGAATGGCAAGGTAAGAGCTGAAGTCCGCCCTTAGACATAAGGTTGAATGGCAAGCAAATGAAGAAAGTCCGCCTTGGAATGGCTAGACACAAAACAAAGTCCGCCCAGCCTTAGCCAAAATATGGATGGCAAAGAAATGGAGGAAGTCCGCCCTTAGCCAAAGGTTTAAATGGCAAGACAAGTGGTGAAGTCCGCCCACTAGATGGCAAAGAAATGTGCCAAGTCCGCCCTTGGCAAGGCTATGAAGAAAGCGCCCACCATAATGAAAATGGCTTGAAAAGGGGTAAAGTCCGCCCTTGGACATAAAGAAAAGATTAAATGGCATGAGAACATGAGAAGTCCGCCCCAAGACATATGGAAAGAAATAAAGTCTAGCCAAGAAAAAATTGAATGGCCTAAGACAAATGAAAATTCGCCTTGAAAGAAAAAGAATGGCTTGAAGACAAAGGAAGTCTGCCATACTTAGAGGAGTAGAAAATTGGAAATTTTGCCTAAGTATGAACATTGGCAAATAAAAAATATATGCTTGGCATTTTGGAAATTCGCCTAAGTCCAAACATCAAAATGTCTAGAGAAAATTTTGCCAATGACTTAAAATCATGCCAGATGATTTAGGAAGATGAAATAAATTTTGCCAGAGACTTTGGATGATTGGAAATTATGGCCAAATAAAATTGGACGAAAGAAATTATGGCAAAATAATTTTGGACGATAGAAGTTATGCCAAAATAATTTTGGACGATAGAAATTATGGCAAAATAATTTGGAAGAAAAGAAAATTCGCCTAAGGCAAATGAAAAATTTCGAAAAAATCAAAATTGCCTTGGACAAAAATAATTTGCCATAAAACGAACGGGTTGGAAATAACACATAAAATAATTATTTTAATTATTTTAATTATTCATTTTCCAACACCCCAAAGAGATAAGTTTTAAAAAATCGAAATTGGAAAAAGGACAAAAAGAGCTTTATTGAACTGGCGTTGAATTTGGAAACTTTCCCAAATACTATCGTCGAAGATAAAACTTGCCACTCGAAAGCTGAGTAAAAGACAAGTTAAAGCTCGATTTGAAGGAAACATTTGAAATTTGCTAATTGGATCGATTTTCTCACCTCTATAATTGATTTCGCTTCTCATTTTTACAATCATTCGATTTTCAAAAGAAAAGTGTGAGAAGAAATTTGTCTAAGGCAAGAGAAGTGAGAAAAGTTTGAAGCGAAGTGAAAGAAGCAAATTTTTATCAGCTTACATTGTGATTGTGATCATTTCTTTTGTCTAGAAGAGCCAGCCAGATTTACTTTGTCCACTTCATTTTGGCATAAAACTTCATCATTTATTTTCTTTCCAGCTTGATTTTTCACGAAGTCTAATTTGACAACTAGCTGGAATATCTTTCAAAGTGATTTAAATTTTGAATTCTAAGTTTTCTCTTTGCTTTTCTTGCAGATTTATTTTCGAGGCGGTAAGGATGAAGTTTGCCAGCAAGGGTGTGCAGATGCAGTCAAAGATCAAATCTAAGTGGGAGCATGTTGTGGACACCAATCTTGGCCACGTTGACCTCGATGACTTCAGGAAAAGAATGTACGGAAGCGATGGACGTCTGCCTACGCCAATTGCGAGAAGAATGATGCGTAGTGGAATTGTTCATGCAGCTGGATTTCCGCCAGCACAAGAGTGTCCGGAACTTATGGTGGAATGCGCATTGCACTATAATGCACGAGAAAGGCAAATAGAAGCTCCTGATGGAAGAGTTCTTGCATACTTGTTCGAGCTAGCCATTCGGGAAATTTTTGAAATTCCAGTTTACAATAGAACATCCTACTGCACTAAGGAGGATGCACTTAAGCTTTACCAGAACCAGCAAGACCTTTGTGCATCGAACATAAACAAGACTTGGTTGCTGAAGCCCAAACCTACTACAGGGAAGATGCCGAAGAAATTGGTTAGAACGCATTTCAAAGAAGAATATGGTGACATAGTCTTGCTGCTGAACAGAATAGTAGGCAATCCTCATGGTGCACCTTTCGAAAACTAGATGTATTATTTCATTGATGAAATAATTACCAGAGTCAAGATGTTTAACTGGTCCAGAATGATCAGTGATAGCCTCCATGAGCAGTTAGTCAACCTGGAGGAAACCAAGACCTTTCACATGAGCCCATACGTCATATATTCGCTTGCGAGGTATTATAAGTATTTTGGCTTGGTTTGCAAAGGTGTGGTTGGCAATGGCGAAGGACAACTCAAGGCATATGATTGTTATCCGCAATTGCAACTAAAAGAGAAGTCACATTTCCAACGAGCTCATGACGCCTTTCTGATGTACATCACTCGGCTTCTCCAAGGCGGAACACACCAAAGACTCACCCATGAGGCCAAGAGTTTGATTGGCAAATATGGATCATGGTTCATCCAATATCCCAAGTTCACTTACATCAGGATCCAAGGATTCTCAGGAAATCCTTATAGACTGCCCATCTATCCAACCAACAAAATGGTTTTGCTAGAAGTGCTGAGGCAATTGGAGGCGTATCAAAATATTCAAAGGCCTAAAAAGAAGGCAGCTGTCACCTTTCCTTTTTTCATTGGCAATATAGAGGAATCCTGTCCAACAGCACAAGCAGCAGAGGGTGCCCGACTAGAGATCCAGAAATATCCGTTCATATCATACAAGTCCAGGAATAACTTTGATCCACTCCATCACATCAGGACTTTGGACGGAGAGAAATACAAGCACCGGGTACACTTAGAAGACTTCTGGGCCAATGCTGCTGACGAATATGACGTGAGAAAGAGGTTGTGGTCAAGATTGCCACTAAGTATGATTAGGGCAACGGAGCTTTTCAAAGTACCCGATCAACTACAGGATGACGGAATATATTTGCAGCCAGACTTCGATGAGAACCAGCCACTTCCCTCTGTGAGGTGGTCTGAGCTTGAGATTGGTGACCTAGCAACATTCATGCGACCTGTTTTCAAGTATTCTCAGTGGTGGAGAGATCGGCAGGTAGAAACTCTAAGGCAAAGAAATATGCAATTCACGTACAAATTGATGGGCGATACAGAGTCCTGTTCTTCAAATGCCGGTGCATCTCATGGAGATGGGCCAACAGATACCGCCAACTTGGGAAAGAGGAAAGAAATTGGTAAATCTACAAAACAGGACAAGGATAAAATGATAGATGAAGGGCCTTCTCGGAAGAAGCACAAATCCAGACCTCTTTAGTCGGCCACTTCCAGAAATATAGAAGAAATACTCGCCATGGATAAAGAGTCTTTGGAGAATGTCAGGATTCCTTCCCCAGTCAGAGATGTGGAGCCAATACAACTGGAGGACGATGCTCAACCTTCTCCTACAGGCACCGAGATCCTAGAATCAGACAATGATGTAGATATTATGGATGGAGAATTCGAGGAAGGAATGATTTCCGCCCTCAAAGGAATCCAAGAGGACCCATCCGTGCAGGAAATTCCAAATATCCAAGAACTTCATGATATACCAAAGATTCAAGAAGAACAAGAAGTGCGGGATATTCAAGAAGTCCAAGGTCAACAGGAGGACGGAATTGAGCAGCCAACCATCCTAGATTGGCTAAAAGAAAGATTAAAGAGAAAGGCACCAGCAGAGGTTCCTGAAGAAGATGATGCCACAGATTTCTTGGCAAGGCTAGAACAAACTGCCACAAGGAAGAAAGCCAAGAAATTTTCCACCATCCAAAGGGATGAGGTTGGTAATCACACAGTGCAAGTTGCAGTACCTACATCCGATAAGTTCTAGGATGAGATTGCCCCGGATGAATACGCCATCACGACCATTGACATGGGTCCAACAACGAAAGAGCAAGAGGTTGAGAACTTAGACAATTTCGTTGCCACCATCAAGTCCAGGCTGGAAAGGGAAGTGGCCAAGAAAAAGGAGTATAAAAAAGAGATTGACCGCCTAAAAAATTACATCCAACACTTGACCAAGCCACTAAATGAAGGTGACCAAGCAGCGCTTCTACCTCCAAACTCTTCACTAGAACCAATCCGAAATTTTGAAGAAGAGTTGACTACAGCAAAAGAAGCTAAGGATTGGATGGATGGAAGGAAAGAAGAGGCAATGGCGTTCGCAGAAAAGTTGGCATGTGTGTATGAGCAGGCTTCCTTTCTACTATCACGAGTTGCAGACTTAGCGGAATCTTGGGGTGGCCTTGAAGATATTCAGAATAGGATTATCCCATGTATTCGAGAATTAAAAGGCATCTCGAAGCAAAGGTTGATTGACGACGGGATCATTGAGGCTGGAGCTGCATATGATTTCAGTGGATGGTATTATGCTCTGATTTCACGAAAGGGAGTCCTGGAAAAGGTGAAGCAGGATGGCGCCAAAGTTGAAGAACAGGCAAAAGAGATTCGGAGTAAAGTTTACCAGATGGCTGTAGATATGCTCGACAAAGATATTGTCCGGAAGAAACGTTTGCGGCCAAAGAATTTAAAAGAACAAGTGCAGAAAATTTTCTCCACCATCTTCGAGCCAATCATGAAAGAAAACTTCACCAGGGTATTCAACTTCATGACTGTCAGAAACACTTTCTTGCTACAGGAACCAGAATGGGCTACCACTTTTGCAGGATGTGCTGAGAGCTTGGACTTGCTGGAATACAACGTCAACACACTGCCGAACATTGCCATGGATGAGGTCAGCTCGATCGTGTCCAGATTCACCGAATGCAATGCCGCACAAGTGGATAAGGATGCAACTCCAGATGTCTGAGGTTCTCTCCAGTTAACTGGTTGATGTTTTGGAAATCCTAATTAGGGTTTAGTCATGTTAAATCTGGGCCATTGATCTCATTTCAATCTTGGCCATTCATTGTAATTCAGAAGTGCTATATAAACCCCCATCTTCTCTCTTTCATTTCATGAGAATAAGAAGAAGAATTAGAATTCATTAGAAGGCATTTGAGATTCAAGAGAATTAGATTGTAGAAAATAAGAGAGTTTTATGAGATTGTTGTGAAAACACTATTTTGATAACAAAGTTCAAATGCATGAGGTGCCTTGAATCCTTGATTGTCAAATGGTTGCATGGTCGCATATTTTCTTTCTCATTTAGTAAATTTGAATTAGAATGTATGTTAAAAGAATGACAGATTGATAACGGAGACTAGTGAAACCCAGCTCATACTTTCTTTGAGTGGATGCTTTTCACTCAATGTGTAAAGTTAGACTGAGCTTTATCGTGGATGCTTAACTTTTGTTTGGATAATTATTGTTCGATTTGATGGTAGTTATTCATTACGTGAAAATCATAAGCACATTCCCAGAAGATTGCACTTGCTCTGTGTAGTTGTCGTCTAACGTGGCGAAGCAGAGTATTGTCTATTTGGTTTCATTTAATCTTTGTCGTCTCTTGATTTCTTAGGAATAGCATAGGATCTCTAAAACCCTTAATCTTTTTCACTTTTTTTTTATAAAATCAGAAAATCCAAAATGATACTGTATTTATGTCTCTACTTTCCCGAGTAACTCACAAAAGTAAATCCCAATTGTGCCCCCAGCAAATCACATCAAAACCACAGAGCTTATCCGCATTCATCTTAAACATTGGAATTACCATATGATCTTACTTGCAATCTTGGCATATAAGATAGTTTTTCAAGAGGGGATAGAGCGTCTTGGACACTTTATTCTAGAAATGTTTGATGTGTCATAAAACACGCATCAACACCATCCTATTTGTGAGGTATCTTGGTAATCTATATGGATATGATGTGAACCCCTGCAACCTGATATAGGTGAACTTTGGAAATTGGATAAACCAATATCCATATTCTTCGATCAGTTCCAGAGCCTCTTTTGATATTCTTTGTTGAGTCCTCCGCTAAAGAGTCCTAGCTATATGCATGGTGAAGGCATCGTTCACCCTTTTGTAGTTGGAGGTGGTGCTCAGGTGCAATTGTGGGCAAGCCTCGTAGATCTTAAACTGTTCAGGACCACACCCAATCGGCTCCTTGTAGGTTATTCCTTTGTACTTAGTCATTCGAGCCAGCATGTATATCACGTATGAGCTCATGTAGAACATCTTAGTTCTCCTTAAATTCCTGAACTACTCATCCAAATTGTCACTTATCATTCTTGCCCAGTCAATGCATTCTCTCCCTTCCAGCACAATATCAATGTAGTAAAACATCCATGGCTCGAAGATGTATGATTGAGAGCTTCCATTCACTCGGCTGAGCATCATTATCAAATCACAATATTCTTGCTTCACATCATCCAAGTTAATCCGCTTGGGAAGCTTGTTGCGAGGAGGCCTGGGCTTCTGCATCCAAATAGAATTTATCATCCTGACACATCTCTCAAAAGAAGAGGCGTACATCATTTTATCAAAAGTGGGGATTCCAAACGCCTCTCCAATGACCTTAGGCATGAGATTGGTAAAAAATTTGCTATCAAGGGAAACAATGGTCCTTCGTTTTGGCCTGTAGCAATTGGCACACTCCATGATCAACTCTGGACATCGGATGGCTAGTGGAAAACCAGTAGCTGCATAGAGTCCACTCTTCATAATTGGATGCGTTGTGACTGATGGAGGATGGCGCCACCTAGCCCATACATTCGACCTCTGAGTGCTCTGAGGTTGTATGAACCAAGATTTATATTACTCAATTCTCCCAGCTTCAAGGTAAACTTGGATTCAGGAAGAAATGTCTTGCTCAGCTTCTTTATCACCGCTTGCTTGGACACATTGGCCTTGCTCGATTCAACATTTGCAGCCTTGCCTGCAGCCTTGTTGACTCTGCCTACTTCAGCCATCCTGCAAAATAAAAGATAAACATTAAAATTCAAACTTAGAAAATAAATCACCTCAGGATGGCCAAAATATGGAGTAAACTTCGAAAAAGAAGAGCCTTCAACATTAAAATTCTGAACTTCAAACCTCAATACTCTTTTCAGCAGTATAACTTCTGGCACTTAGAAAAATTTCACCCAAGCTTGCTAATTTGACTTGCTCACTTCAGCAGCTTCACCTCAACACTTTTCTTCTCACTCTCAGAGCCACAACTTCGTACTTGCAACTAGTGCAAATAAAACAAAAACTTTGTGGCTTAAATAACTGTGTGAGGGAGTTTATTTTAGCAAGTTCATTAAATCTCTCCTTCCACTACTTGGTAATTTCTAACTTTGGAGAGGAGATGGGCAAGTTGTCACCGAGACGGGTCCCAGTCGTCATAAAATTTTCCTTTGTTGAAGATTCTTTCCCATGCAAAATTCAAATTTTCCCCTTTTAATTGCCTGTAACACTTTGTTATCTCAAATATTTATGGGGAAATTATCCGACCCATTTAAAATCTCCAACATTTAAAATTTTGCCCCCTTTTGATGTTGAAAAATAATCCCATGCCTTGGAATGTTTTCACTTGGTGCATCTCATTATCTCCCTCTATGGCGCATTTGAGGGGGTCATGTTCACATTTCACCAGTGTTCCACGGGCCTGGGGGACGGGGAAACGGGGGGACGGGGAAACGCGTTTCGGAGACGGGGGGACAAAGGGCCTAAGTTTGGGGACGGCGGGGAGACGGCGGGGGGACGGCGGCGGCAGGGTGGTGGGGTGGTGGTGCTGATATAGTTATAAATATACTTATAGTACTTGAAAAACTAGTTTTGAAAGGATGTATAACAGTATAACAATATAAGAATTACATTTCAAATGAAACTACAGGAAATTACTCAAATTACTAATTAGTAAAATTATAACATAGCAAAATTTGAAATACTAAATCTAAATACGAAGATATCTTGAATGCTAATTGCTAAATAAAATTTGACAAATGAAATTGTTTTTGTAAAATTGAAGGTAACTAGTGGAGAGGACCTAGAAAATCAAATGAATTCAATGGGAGTTTGTGGGCAATG
>VDFB02362975.1:0-70732 GCA_007258455.2 Sequoia sempervirens | reverse complement strand
CTTGACCATGCATAAGCATCTTTAAACAAGTTGGGCCAGTAGTAACCAGCTCTCATGATTTTCCAAGCAGTTGTCCTTGGAGCAAAGTGACCCCCCGAAACTCCATCATGAGATTCATGCAGTACTCTTTCTGTTTGATCAGTATTAATACATCTTAACAAAACACCATTCAGATCTTTCATGAAAAGAATGTTATCAATCAGCACATATGGTATAGACTGCAGTCTGAAGTATCTTCGTTTAGCTCAATCTAAACATGGTGGACACTCACCAGTTCATAAAAAATGGGTCATATCTTGAACCCAATTTGTTGTTAATACAGGTACAGCACCTTGAACATTTTGAGGCTGATCAATATTAGTCAAGACAACACCGGCTTCCAATTTCTGTGTATCTTTAGAAGTGGAGGCAAGTTGCTCACAAATTCCTCTACCCCTGACAAGTTTTGTGATGTTGATGTTAACATCAAACTCCATTACTTTTGTGATCCACCCTACTCTTTTCTCACTCAGATCTTTATTCAATAAAAAATCCTTCACACTTGGGTGTGCAACCAAAATATGAATTTTATTGTTTGAAACTAGAGGCTTAAATTTCTTTAGGCTTCTGATTACAGTGAGAACATGTTTCTCGACAAATGTATATTTCTCTTCATAATATGCAGGTACTTGACTAAAGAAAGCTATTGGTTGTTCTAAATTATCACTATTTTTCTGAACCAACATAGCAGAGATTGAACTACTGCTACCAAAAACATACAAAAAGAATTCTTTAGAGAAATCTAGATTTACCAGTGTTGGAGTTGATGCTAAAGCTTCTTTGATTTCTCCAAAACTATGCTTTGCTTCTTTAGTCCAACCGAAAACTGCATTCTTTTTAAGCATGGCGGTCAAGGGCTATAGTAAATTTGCAACATCAAGAATGAACCTTCTCAGAAAGTTAGTTCTTCCTAAAAATCTCTATAATCCTTTCTTGTGTTTGGGTAATGGCAGTTCAAGTATAGCTTCAACTCTTTCAAGATCAATGGTAACTCCATCTTTTGACACTATGTGACCTAACAGCTTACCTTCATGAACTGCAAAAATACTCTTTGTCGGATTGAGAGATATTCCATACTCTACATTTTTTTTAAACTTTCTTGAGATGTGACAAATGTTCATCTACATTTTTTGAATACACAGTTATGTCATCTAGATAAACTAGCAGACATTTCTGAATTAAATTCTGAAATGCCATATCCATAGCATGTTGAAAAGTGGCACCGGCATTAGATAAACCAAAAGGCATTCTCTTGTAGGCCATAGTGCCCCATTTTGTTGTAAATGTTGTTTTATACTGATCCTCCTCTTTGACTAGAATCTGGTTATAACCAGAATATCCATCCAGAAGGGAAAACCTTTCTAATCCAGCAACAGCTTGAAGAATTTGTTCCATAGATGGCAAGGGATAATGATCTTTCAAAGATGCTCTGTTAAGGTCTCTGAAATCTACACATAATCTTATCTCACCATTCTTTTTTCTAACCAGAACAAGATTAGAAACCCAAGATGTGTGTTTAATTGGAAATACGATACCCCCCTCAACTAACTTGGTTAGCTCTTTGATCATCAAGGGTTCAAGCTTGGGGTTCAATGGTCTATGTTTTTGTCTAACAGGCTTGGCATCGGGTTCTAACTCAATTATATGTTGTGCAATATGAGGATCAAACCCTCTTAAATCAAAATATTGCCAAGCAAAAACATCATGATATTCTTGGTATAAAACAATGAAAGCTCCCTTATCCTCAGCTAAACAGATTTTTCCTAATTTGAGAAGCTTACCTTTAAAGATTTCCACTTCTTCGTAATGATCTTCTTTCACTTGAATTCCAACTTTTCTCTTTTTAAGCTGGTCATCAGAATTGAATATGGATTCCAGGGTAACCAGCCCTTTGGGAAGTTTATTTGTCTTCAGCTGTATCACTTGATCATCATACT
The DNA here is from genome assembly GCA_007258455.2 of Sequoia sempervirens. Classification (NCBI taxonomy): domain Eukaryota; kingdom Viridiplantae; phylum Streptophyta; class Pinopsida; order Cupressales; family Cupressaceae; genus Sequoia; species Sequoia sempervirens. The sequence goes on along the minus strand of VDFB02362975.1, from coordinate 68,756 downwards.
GCTGTTTGATCTTTTCTTGGTTTACTATAGAAAAATGATCTTCTTGGAGCAGAAAGGTTAAAATCTGTTCATCACTTTCAAATACCTGCCAGTGTATATTATTATCAGGAATCGATGGCCTGATAACCACCTTGACATACTGCTGTATTTTTTCCTTTTTGATATCACCTGGAATATCAAACTATGCTCCAATGGCTGCAAGTCTATCAGCATGCTTATTCTGATTTCGTGGAATAGAAATCAGATTGAAGGCATTAAATTCTTCAATTATATTCCATACTCTGTTTCTGTAAGACTTCAAAGCATCATTTTTGGCAACATTCATCCCCCTAACCTAATTAACTATCAATTTACTGTCTCCATAGACTTTCAAACAGTTGATTCCTCTTTTCCTTGCCCACTCAAGGCCTTGAATGAGTCCTTCATACTCAGCACTGTTGTTAGAACACGCAAAAGAAAAACGAAAGGATGAAAAATACTTATTACCCTATGGAGAAATCAGCATTGCACCTCCACCTGCTCCATTCTTGCTTCTGGAACTGTCAAAAAACATTTCCTAGACTTCACTTTGTTGTTGCAACAATTGATCTGTGCTTTTTTTGAGGTTTGGAACCTCTGCATCAGGTTCAAGCATCACATAATTAACCATACCAGTATCTTGAATTAGGTCTTCAGGATTGTCCAACACATTTTCAACTGCTCATTCGTGTAACAGCACATTAGGGATAGCTCCTGCTTGAAGTTCTTGAGCAGCAGTCAGTTCACTGTCAGTAAAAACAACACAATTTGTATCTACAGCAGTGGGAACAACATTGATAGGACTTGGATTAGATAGCTCAATGTGATCTTTAGCCAACCTCTCAGATTTAATGGTAACCTTAGTTCCATATCTTGTTCTAAACAGCATATGTGACCAATCAACTGACACATAACCACCTATCTTGGCTGTAAAGTCTCTTGAGAGGCACAAAGAAAAGAAAAGTGGGAGGTCTATGACACATATGTCTTGAGGAACTAAAAAATTACGACAAGCATGAAGAGTAAGACTCAAATATTTAATAACAGCCAGTGTATTAACAGAAGTACCATCCAATTGAATCACTCCTTTCTCTAAAGGCTGATACTTTAGTCCAAGTTTGTCAGTAATTTGTTTTGGCATAACTAAGCTACTAGCTCCACTGTCTACCATATAGTTATGAACTAACTTATCACCTATGATTACAGACACGTAAAATGGAGGTGGTTTGACTTCTTTTCCTGCCTCTTTACTGGGTTGTTTATCATTTTCTTGAGGATTATTTGTCAACACAGTTCTAGCTTGACCTATTGGAGACTCAGATTGATCAGACACTTTAAAATTTGACAAAGCCAACTGTAACATATCTTTTTGACCTAGGATAGCTAATGAATCCCACATAGACATCGTTACATTCATCTTTCTCATACTATCAAGAATATTAAAGGGTACAGCTGGGTTCACTTTATGGTGTACCTTTACGCCAGCATGATCAGCTTGTAAATGTGGCTGCTCCTTCATTGGGAGTTGCTGATTTCTTTGCAAACCATTAGTCACTTGAGATGTAGATGGTCCTGTAGCCATTGCTTTTCCTTTATCAGTTGCTTGATCAAGATCGAAAGCTCTTTTCTTCACCCTTGTGTTGGTTGCAACTGGAGAATTATCTACATTCAATCCACAAAATTCTTCACCTTGCCAATTGAGTAGGGTAGTATCATTGGTGAGCTGATCTTGGTGTTGTAGACGTGCATCATTAAGTGCATTCTATTGTAAACTTGAGGCATTTTGAACCATCGATGCCTGATTAATAAGTCCATTTGAACAAGTGACCTGATTGTGAGGTTGGTTATAGGGGTAGCACCACTCATAATCTGCTACTAAGTTGTTTTGAATGGGGACAAGGTCCTTAACTGCACTAACAGGTGCTGGAGCATAAGCCTGAAAGGGTCTTGTGTTCACACTTTGCCTTGGGCCCTGGTAGTTGCCTTGATAAGCCTGTCTATTACCTTGATATGCATGTTACTGACCTGAATTCTGCTATTGATAAGGCCTGCTATATGATTGCTGCTTTTCCAGGCTCACAAGCTTATTTCCAAAATTTTGTAATAAAATTTTGATCTCCTGTAGCTCATTTGAAGATCTTGAAATGACAGCTTCTTGTATAGAAGCTGATACTTCTGGAACAGGTGGAAAAGATGCAAAAGGTGGTATCTGCAAAGGGATATTCGAATGAATATCTGGAAATATAGGCATTGGTGGCCTAGGAGCAAATTTACCAGCCTATATTAGGTTGTTTTCAGCTCTGATTGCTACTTCAAATGTATCTGGTAGAGACACACCCCCCATTGATTGTATCATAACAGCTATATCGCTATTAAGGGCCTTCAAGAAGTACAAAAATGCATATTCTAAAGGTGGTCTCACCGTAGCTGGGATTCTATCCCACGTTCTTTGAAATTTGAAGTTGAAATCATTCATTTTCTCATGAGGAGCCCTTTTAAGCGTAGTTAATTGCTTTAATAGAGACAAATTATCAGACCTGCCCTGAAATTGTTTATGCAACTTGTCTTTGAATTCGTCCCAAGTTGCGATTGAGCTGACTGCTAAGCCCCTATACCATTGCATAGCTCTTCCTTTCAGTGAAGTAGCTAATAATCTCACAACAACATCTTCTTGAGTTATGTGATGGACTCCTCATAACGAAGCCACATCTCACATATGTTCAATCGGGGTAGTCTGATCTTCCCCAGTGAAAGTTGGCAGACTTTTCAAGGCTGCCATTGGAATGTCATTGTGCTATGCTAAATTTAAGGGACTCCCTCCATTGAAAGCAACAAATGGTTGATTCCTTGGAGCAGCCATTAGAGCTGGTTGAGGTGGATTTACTTGTACTCTATATGAGATAGAGAATGGGACAGCAATACCAGATCTCAGAGATGGAGGAGTAGATTTGGCTCTTCTAGAATAAACAAATGTTGTCCCTAGCCTTTCTGTTGCTTTGCCTTGTCTTCTTGGTGGTGACAGCTAAAAATATTTGAAACGGAACGAGCACTCCTGGTCTGAACTCTTCTCATAAACTGTAAAAGCGTTGATTCTGAAGTTCTTTCTCTTTATGGAGTCGCCAAGTATGCAAAAATGACCTCTACAAAGTCTGAAACTTGCTGGTTGCATACCAAACCAACAATATAAGGTGGAACCTGTCCCACCGGGCGTGCCAGAAATAGTTATCTCCTAGAAAATGCACCCTATGCAGAGTTATGAAAACTGAGCTTTCTAGAGAAACATGGGATCATTTCAAGGTTGTGGGTCACCTAGAGTTGAAATAAACCTTCGGAGAAGGCCAGCTTCCTATGGTGTCACCTAACTACTGATCTTGTAAGGAAAAGGGAGAAGGAGAATGCATAAGAATGAAAATTAAATCCTATGGTGATGCACCAAAATGACAAGAGCAATGGGATACTTAGGTTACACTTGAAAATTGGCAATGAACATAAGATCACACATCAAATTTTGTAAAGCTTTGCATTAATGTTTCACAAACAGGTTCGATTCACACACTTTTTCAAAAAAGGAAAAATATTTTCACATATTAGAATCATCCACAGTGATCAAGGTAAGCTCTGTATATTATGCTCCAAAATGAGTTACAAAAGTTTTCTAATCTGAGAAAGGACTACAGAAGTCATAGACATTTGAAAAGCATTAGGAGAACTCTTTTACAAAGAGGAAAAAAATCCATTATATACAAAAAGATGCTGGCCCCTCTGGCTTAAAAAAATATCACGTTCATAAAGATCTGCCCCTAGATCTTTTAAATGAAATTAATTATGTATCCGATTGCATCCTCGTGTCCATCTTGGTGACAAATTTCCCTCAGGGGAAGCCTTAAGATCTTTTACAGCATTAACTTCTAGTCCTTGTGTCCTTCTTCGAATCTCCTTGCCGAGCTGCCTTGAATGCTTCTCAATGTTACCATAAATGTCGATCGACTCTTCTGCCAGCAGCAATCCCAGGTGTCACGGACTTGAGGCTTTCTTCTTTCTGCCAACTTTCTTCTGCAAGTTGACCTCTCTGGAAATAGTCTTTGGTCTCCTCCTAGATTCTTACAGATGCCACCACCTGTATATCAAACTGATCCATTGCTTTATTCATAGAGAAAATTCACATCGCTTACATTCTATTGATCTTCACCACAGGGGTCAAACTGCCACGGCTCGCCTGTAGCTTCCTTAGATTGGTTGAATTCGCACCACATAAGTTTTTAGATGGTCAAAGGTCATCAGACTGAATCGCATGTCGGTGAGACACTAAATGTGTCTCCCCGATGCGATTATGCCCTTACAGTAGCGATCGGCAAGACACACGATGATCGGCAAGACTTCACGCTGAAACCTCGTTCTCTCGGCGAGCTCGAACCATTTCGGCAAGACTTTAGAGAGTCGAGAAGACCTCTCGTCGAGCTCAAGACTTTGGATGAGCTCATTTCGTATCGGGGAGACCACTGCTAGTCGGGGAGACATCATAGCGAAGGCACCAACTTTCTCCGAGACCCCATGTGTCAGTGTGACCTTCGTCCGTCGCCAGGACCTCATGGCGATCAAGGGCTCCCTCCCTTGATAACAAGCTCTTTTCGGCAAGACCCTCTGTGGATGGCAAGACTTCTCATCGAAGTCATCTGATCTCAGCAAGAGCTCACATGGGTTGGGGAGACTTGCTCGATCGATGAGACCTTTCGCCGAGCTCCTATCCTTTCACCGAGTTCCTATTTCTTTGGCGAGACCACCCTGCTCTCGGCAGGACATCACTCCGACAGCCAGACGTTATGGCGATGTCATCTCATTGTCGGGGAGACACTTTATCGAAGCTCGTCTCCTTTGCCGATGCCGCCTCACTTCGGCAAGACCTCACCCCGTCGGTGAGACCTCTTAACAAAGCCCCCACACATACGTCGAATTCATCCTGCTTCGGTGAGACCTCACCGGGTTGGTGAGACATCTGGCTGACAACAGCTGCTTCACCGAGACTTCCATACGCTTTGGTGAGACCTTACATCAAAGCCACCTAGTTGTAGCGAAACCTCACCCGATGACGTCCCTCATCGGTGTGACCTCCTAGTGGTCGCCAAGACTTCTCAACGAGATGACAATATTTTGGCGAGCTGAGACCATTTCGGGGAGACTCCAATGTGTCGATGAGACATTATGCCGAAGCCCACCTTTTCTCCCTGCTGACATCTCTTTTCGCCAATACTTCATTAGTCCCTGAGACATCTCCCCGAAACGATTCTATTTCCCTAAGCACAGATTCCTTCCTTTCGGCAAGACCACCCTCGATCGGCCAGACCATATGGCGATGATGCCTCCATTCAGTGAGACCTTTTCTATCGGGGAGACATCAACAAGTCGAGCAGATTAAAATGTCTGGCCAACCAAGACATTTCAAAAATGAATAGAACCCCTTCTAGTCGACGAGACATCTGGAAGGTCTTGGCAACTTTCTCCTTAGAGGAATTTTATGCCAACCTTGACTAAGGCATGCTTTCAACAGGCTTCCTTGTGACCTATCATCAGATGTATGATTTAATCCTGCACAACAATGTCCCCATTTGGCCCCTATAAACACCTGAAACACAAATTGCCTAATTGATTTAGCCTGTAGGTGAAAATTGGGCAACAAGACCCATATGGAAAGTTGAAGAAGTTCGTTGGGAAGGTATATGTCCATTTGCACAATGTTGAAGACTTTTGGGCTAATTATCAGGATGACAAGGAGGTGCGCATGAGACACTATATGTGCATGACTGCTTATTTAGTCAAGATAGTCAAATTGTTCCCAGTGTTGGATCAGACCGTGAAAGATGAAAACACTATCATCGATTTGAGGGTTGATTTTGTCACCAACCTGTCATTTCCCCTAATAGATTGGAATGAGGAAGAGCTCAATAACCTTGATATTCTAACAAAACTAGTGGAGTACAGAACAAGTCAATGGATCGATGCTTTGATTACTCAATTAAAGCTCCAAGGAGCCACTTTCACCTACGGCGAGCTCGAAGATGAGTTTGAGAGTGAAATAGATAGTGGGACTGCTACTGCCCCAATTCAAGAGGCTCCTAAGTCTCCTCTGGCCACTAGGTCAAGGAAAAGAAAGGAGGTACCAGAGCGCCAACCAAAGCATAAAGTATATTTGAGGAAGGCTTCAGAGGGTGAGACCTCGAATAAATCCAAGAAGTCAGGTGAATTCTCTTAGATTCCCACTATCCAAGAGGATCCACTACACGAAGGAGAAGAAGAAGAGGTCAGGCAACCTAAGTCACCACCTACTGCCTCTACTCTTACTGCTCACCATCACTGCCACTTCTATTACTCCTCCTCCAGCATCTTAAACATTACCCACTTTCTCTCCACCCACGGTGGACATATTGGTTCACCTTGCCTCCACATCACCCACTACACCCATTATGGTGAGAGATTCCTCCTCTGCCACAACCTCCCCACTCTCATCCTCCTCAATTTCTCCATCAACTGCAATTCATCTAGCCTCCATAATGACAATTCCTTTTCTCACTCTTCTTGAGGCATTTTCCTAACATATGCAAAATATACCTATGGAGATCTCTAGAGTATTGATGAACCCTACAATATAGTCTACTTTGGCTCAGGCTGTTGCTGGTCTCCCTGTCCCTCCTCTAACGGAACCACCCAAGATGGAAGCAACAATGCAAATCTCAAAAGAGCTGGAGAGACAATAGAGGGAGGCAGCCAAAGAGGGAGATGATGAACTTGAAGATCCCTTTAGGGATGACTACCACGACCATCCAAAACATTAGATCATACTCATCAATAAGGTGGTATATGAATAAGAAGGGTCATAATCCTTAGAGGAAGATGTCGAAGACCCTAGTATCAAGTACATACTAGAATCCTCTGACCAAGAACTTGAGGAAGAGTTGTGTTGCCCTCCTACAATGATTTATCAACTAGGCCTTTACAACCATGATTCAGAGATTGGACATCTAACCTAAATAGCTATTTCAATCATCATGAAGGTGCATTTAACTTGTCAACCCAAGGATGTGAACTTGAAATGGGCCAACACAGTATGTGCACTAGGAACCCAAAGTAGCCATTTTCGTTCTACAGCTAAGAAAAACACAATGTTGAAAGTAAATTGCTTGGAAGGGAATAACAAAAATGTTGGACATCAAACAACAACTATAATAAGCTAACATTCATGGAAAAAATGAAAATCTAAGCAAACAAACAGGACACTACTCTGTTTGTTTTGGCTGCAGGAACAGTCGGTGCCAAATTCTTAACTAATTACTGAACAAAAAGTAATACTAAACTAATACTTAACTAAAGGATGGATTACTCACCAAGTGGGCCCCCTTGGATAAGTATCCTCTAAAACTAATGAGAACTCAGATGCTCAAACTTAGAACTTCATTTTATTCACTGGAATTCATGAGTACAAAAGAGTATCATAATTGTATTGTTGAAAAGTTAAGAATGCAAGTACAATATCATATCACGCAACCTCTCAAGAAGGGGCATCTGATCCTTATTTATACTATCAACTAAGCAAGGCAGTCAACTCCACGAAGTAGGAGGACGTCGTTTAGGGAAAGCAAAGAAAGTGGAGAGGTGGTTACATATGCATGGAATCTGGTCAGACATTCCCGCAGATTCAGCACAGTAGTAATGCCTATATTCACTCAACATCAGTAAATACCATCACAAGGTGGTTACATTCAATTTGCATGGGGAATCTCCTGCCGTCAACCACCTTTGACATTTGAACAATTCCCTTGCTGGACATTATGGTGCATGCCCAACTGGTGGTGTCTTTCTCAATTTAGTATCCTCAAATTATATCTGCATGGCAATGTTAGTACGCACAATAATTGCATATTTGTAACCACCTTAAAGAACATCCATTAACCACATGTAGGATTAATATAGATAGTCCATATAACATGCAGATATCATTAAAGATTTGCAGAAATAGGATTAGGCCCAATGTCTATAGTTTGAGGAAATATCATAAAAGTATCAATACTTAACATCAAAGTCCATGATAACTTCAGCAACTAAATAATAAATTCTACCCAAAATTAGACCATAAACTAGACTCATCAAGTTTTCCAAGCAACTCAAGCACATCGGAGAGGAAGTTGAGGGGCAATCTTTTGAGGAAAAGAAAGAAATAGACGAAGACATGGAGGTATCTACAGAGCCTCAGACCAAGGAACAAGACAAAATCCCTGATCACAATGAAGAAATACCCCTTAAGAAGGAAGAGGAAAAGAAAGAAGATGACGTTGAAGGTTAAGAAGAAGAAAACAAGCCTGAAGAAGAGGCTGAAACAAAAGGGAGTCCCCAGCTAGAACACCATACAAGCACAAGCAAGAAGAAGAAAAAGCATCTGAAGGGGAAGATATTCCTAAAGAAAACATAGCTACTATTGGGCCGCAAGAAGAAAATACCATAATCATCTGGGATTTAGATGAAGAAGAAGATGATAAAACAGAGCAGGAAGCTTCAGACCATGAGGAGAGGGAAATCCAACATGCTCACAAAGAGGAAGGTGATCATGAATAACCAAAAGGTGGATCTTAGATGCTTGAATGGCTTCAAAAGCAACTACAAAAGAAGACCCCCGCTCCAATGGATCCCAAGGAGAGACTAGAGGCTATCCTAGTGTGAGCTCAAATAGGAGCAAAGAAAGAAAAGAAGTCAAGGGTCAGATCCCACATCACGATGGATGCATCAGGATCTAGGAAAGTACAAATCGCCACCCTAGTGATAGATAAAGAAGATGGGGTGAGTTATAATATCTCTACCAGCAACCTAGGTACAACCATAAGAGAACAAAAGATTGATCATCTCCAAGGATCCGTCACCACGATTATGCACTAGATGGATAAGGACCAATCCTTCAAGGAGGAACTAAAGGCGCAAGTGGCAGACCTTACCGCCTACATTCAATAGTGATTTTCTAATGAGGAGCTACTGATGACTTCATCGGCCCCACCACTGTTGTTGTCCAAGGATCACATAAGAAAATTAGAGAGAATAAATAACTAGACTAAGGCCACTAAAGAATGGTTTTAATGGGTGATATACAATGGTGATGTGGGCATTGGTCTCACTGTCTGAACAGCCAATAAGTTTTGCGAAGTGCAAAATCAGCTTGAAGGCACAAATAATTTTTTTGTTGACTTCCCGAAATTATATAGGATTACATATCCTAAGCTTGAGGCTATTCTCAAGATGCCCGAGAAGACTTGGGAGAAGGAGTTGGCCTTGGCGAAGGATGATCACTAGCTTGTCGAGACGTGGAAAATGGTTCTAGACCATAGAAAAGAAGTCTTGGAGTGAGTGCTCCATGAAGTAGAGCTCGACCTAGAGTGGGTAAAAGAACATTAGGCTAATTGTGAAGAATATCTGAAGCTTATGACGGATTATGACATGCTTTCCATTGAGCTAGACCTCGAGAAGATAAGGTTGTATTTCCATAAGAAGATGGAGAATGGGGCTACGAATTCACTAACACTAGATTTTATGGATTTTTCCCCCGAGCCTTCATCCAATCAAAATAGGTTGTCAAGAATATGTCAAAGTATACAAAAAATTAGGAGCTAATCACTAGCAGGGCCAAGAAATTGAGCTTCCAAGTGCTCCAATCTGACATCCTAGAATGGAATAAACTTCAAGCGCTAATAGGAAAGTTCGTGGGGTACACCACTGTGAAGAATAATGAAGGAAAGCCTTTCATTGATGATGAGTTTCTCACTGTGTAACTGTAGCAAAATGGCAACCAACTAGAAGACAAAAATGTTGCAGTGACAGGGAACTAAAGGACAAAATAGGGATAAGACAAGAAATGTAATTTTAAATTGTAAAATATTGGGGGTAGGTGAAACCATAATTTGTATTGAATCTTGGCCACACAATGAGATTAAATCTTGGTCACTCATTCTACTTTTTGAAAACTATAAATAGGGGGTCTCCTCTCATTTTCAAAGAGAGAGTTGAGTTGTTGTAAAGGAATGCTACTGAAATTCTAATAGAAATTCATTGATTTTGGTGGATTATTGAGTTTCCTTCATGTTTCATGATTCATCTCCCCATAGTTGATAGATTTGAGAAGATTTACTTTGTTTTTCTACGTATTTTTACATGCTTTAGTAGTTTAGTAAGTGTTGTTCATTGATATTCAAGAATTCTGCAGTGTTGATGCCCTTGTTCATGCTTTTTGTTGTTTGTTGATGATAAACAACAGTGTAAAGCTAGTCTAAACATAGATTTATTGCTGCACTCAAATTTCATCTTTTATTCATACTTTATGGTGAATGAACAGTTGAAAATTTGCAGACCTTAGAAGATAGCATTGGTTTCATGATAGTGTTAGCTGATTTGGTTAAGTGGAACTTAGTTTCGGGGAGGTTTTCCACTGTAGCATCCTCCATTACCACTATTCATCGGTAGTTACAGGTCTAGGAACTTCCTCCTTCCCCTTCCCTTTTGACCTTTCTTTGAAATAGTAATTTAGGCAAAGTTCCACCATCATTGTAAAGCCAAATCTGATGATAGAAGTGGAGTTTTAGACTGCTATTTTGAACTTGCAACAATTGCACATCAACTCCAACACCTTGAGAACTCCATTTAAAGAACCAATCTCCCTCCAAATTAACATATGTAAAGTTGCCCTATGATTACTAGAAAATCACATGAACAAACTGAGATATTCCAAGTAAGTCATGACCTGACACTTGAGAGACCTTGGGATAGTTTTCTACAATTTTCTTGTAGGAAATTGTCTTTCAAGAGAGGTGATGCACCTATTCATTACCTGTGTTGAGAAGTGCTAAAACACCCATCAACAGTATGGACCTTGAACAGATCTTCAATGATCACAAGTGCCTGTTGAAGATTAACGGATCGTGGTGCATCTACCCGCGAACTTCTAAAGATTTCATGTTTATGTTTAATGATGTTTTTAGAATTTTAGTTATCAAGTAACGTGACTTTTTGTAAAAGGCTTGAATCATTTTGCTTCCTGCATGTAAAATGAGAAACCACGAGAAGACACGGGATTAAAGCCACTATGGTGCACAGTAAAGATTTCATTTCCAAGCATCAACTTCAAACATTTATGCACTACCGACAGGATAAAATCCATCGAGCATAGCCATGGGTAACCTAGCTTCACACGAAATTAGTTTGACGATGAGAAGATGGAGAATGAGACATTCAATTGTTTCAGTCCAAATTTTAAAGGAAGGGTGATTGAACCTGTCGTAGGGCAAGAAAAACCATTATATGTTTTAATCCATGCTTTCATTTGTTCATAAGAATCTTGATAAAGTTCATGCACAAATAATAATTCATCAATGATCACATTCTCTATGTACACGAGATCAATTAATATGCCATTAGTAGGCTTATCATTGATTCTTCTGGCAATGTAAAGAGGACCATCGGATGCATGTCTAATTATGTCATTTTCTGAGAAAGAAATGTCAAGGGGCATTTTGGTTTGACCCTTATGAGGTTGAATATCAATGAAGTTGACCATACATTTTAAGTCTCCTTCATTTTCATTATTATTTTCATTATTTGTGTCTTCAAGTTTGTCAACATTCATCACATAATTCTTGGCATCATTAGCTTTCACAAAAGAGATATTATGATTTGGCATTGGGTTGGTAAAGATTTGCAAATGCAATGAACTTGTTTCCTTGATCATTAACACCACCAATCTGGATGTGTTTGGAATCAATGAGGTCTTGCACTGTTTAAGATGCCTACATTGTTTTGTATCGTGTCCATTTTGTCAGTGAAAATGGAAAAAGGCATTTGAGTTAAAGTTTGGAGGTAAGGGCTTAGTGGTATCAACAGCTCTAACAGGAGGTAAGGTAACTAAGTTCTTACTTATAAGCCACAACATGATGGAGTGAAGTGTATCGGGTAAAGGGGTAAATTTTCTACTCCTCTCACTAAATGGATATGGATTTTTCTTTTTTATAGTAGCCACTTGGGAGTTAACACGTTGATTTTTTTGAGGTGTATTTATTTGTAAAAAGCCCTTATTTTTTTTATTAAAAGGTTGAAAATTGTTATGGGGCACAACTTTGGATTTCTCAGGATGGTTAGGAGGATTTTTTGCTTCACGATGACTAACCGAATTCTGATAGTCATGAAGGGTCATGCACAAGTGTGTAAAGGAGGGAAAATTCAACATCTCAAGTTTAGCTTGAATATTGCTATGCAAGTTTGCAAAGATCATTCTTTGAAGGTCAACATCAAGAATCTTAATATTGATTTATGAGTAAAGCAATTGGTATCATGCTATGAAATTAGTGACTTTTTCATCTTTGTTTTGTTTACATTGCATTAACTCAACTAAGGTCATCTTTGGACTTATGTGCACTTGGAAATGGTTAAGAAAGGCATCAACCATTTCATTGAATGAACGAATTGAGTTATTCGATAAGGAACAAAACCACTCCAAGGAAATGTCTTTCGAGGATCTAGGGAAAATTGTATCCAAGAGTTTATCTTCAAAAATGAAGTCATTACATATGGTTGTGTATGTCAATACATGGTTAGTAGCGTTTCCTTTTCCATCGTATTTCTCAAATATAGGAATCTCTATGCCTTGTGGAATTTGTGCTCTCAATATCTCCAAGGATTAAGGGTTTCTTTTGGCATATTATGAAGGTTGGCCATTTTGACTTTGGTTCAATGTGGAAATTTATTGTTGGAGGGATGAAATTTTTTGTAAGAGTTGGTTAAGGATGGGATCATTGTTTGTGTTGTGAGATGGAGGTGAATAAGGTGGAGGTGTATATGTATTCATAGGGAAAGTGAATTGTAAGTTTGTGAGGGGATATGGATTAGGAGATATGAGATTTAAATGCACAAAGCTAAAGGGATTCCCAATGTAAATACCTAAGGTAGTATTGAAATTACTAGTGGGTTGTTTAGTTGTTGTAATAGTTGGATTAGTGTATGTAGGAATAGAGGTCATAGTTGTGGAAGGAGGAATTGGATTTCCACCTTGACTTTGAGCGTACCCCAATGTTTGAGCACAAATAGCCACTGTAGGAACATGTTTATCAATAATGTGAGCTAAGCTACACACAACCTCTATTCCTTGTTCATTATCAAGCATTTTCCTCATGTTATATATGATGAGAATTGTAGTATAAGAAATGTATTCAGAACTCAAGATTTTGCAATGTCTCTAAATCTTCATCCCTTTGTTTTAGCTCTTCTTGAGGGACATTAGCAACCATTGTGTCAACATCAATCACATTGGCTATGGGTAGAGTGGTCATGTGGGAAATGAGGTATCAATGTTGTGGTCCATAATGGGTTGACTAGTATCAACACTATTAGTGAAAGAGTTGGAAAACTCAAGATCCACGGTGGATATAGTAGCACGAGATGGCATGAGTCTCAAACTATGTCTCACTACAGTATTGGTAATAGGACACCAGATTGTGAAGCTCATACAAGTTTCACCAAACATAAGTGCACCCAAAATGGAGAATAGGCACTAAACAAATGAAATCAACACCCAAAAGTATGAAGTATAATGCAAGTATGTAAAAAGAGATAACAATTTTCAGATTTTAAATAAGATTATTTATTGATTATGCTATGCAAAAGGCTGAAAATGATATCTTTTAATGCCAATTTTGATTTTCAAACAATGCACTCAATTTGACCAATTGAACCAAATGCAAGCAATGACTGATTTTTCTAATTTCTGAAACTAAAACCCAGATTTAATAGCAAATCAGAATGAAGCAAATAGAGACAAATCACTTCCCAGAATTTTGAAAAAGCACTTGTACAGGGACTAATTGGCCCTAGGGTGAAGGGCTCTTAACACAGGGTTTGCAAACATTTAAACTTGAGTCTAAGGTTTAATGATATGCTTTCCTATTTCAGACTACAAATTGTGGTTTCAATGATTGAATTTTCCAAATTTTGATGTTAAATGCAAGTGTAATGAATGAAAAATGATGAACAATATAACACTTTTTGAAATGCAATTTTGACTCAATTTTTGAATGTGAATGATTGAACATACACTAATATGCATGCAAATTTTTCATTTTTTCTTATTTTAAAGGATGCAAAATGCAAACCTAAAACCATAAATGGGATGAAAACTAATGCAATGTTAACAACCCTAAATGAGATGCAAACTAATGCAAATCCTAGATCTAGGGTTTGAATGGACTCCAATTTCAAAAATTTAGATGTACAATGCCAAGTTCACTAAAATAAAATGGAGCAAACATGTGGGTGATGGTTTTGAAGGGGGGGATGCACCTACACTTTCCCTATTTCATTAGGAAAAAGAGATCCCCTAGGGAAAGATTGACTTCCAAACGTTAGGTGAGTCAAACTTAATGGAGATCTTATTGTTTTCCTTATGATTGGGGATAGGGTAAATCAACTTGAAATGCACTTTTGGGAGAAAAACTAAAAATAGTAAATAAACTCAATCATGCAATGTAACACTTGAAACATCAATTTAAAACCTCACTATGACAAAATCCATAAAGTTCCAGTAGATCTAAGAAGGTTATGCATTTATGCACTTGTCACCAAAAGCCTCTACTAAGTGTCCTCCTAGGGAAGATTCGCCCTAGAGCGAATGGGTCTTACTTCAAGGGTTCAAATTTTGATTTCACAATCCTTTGCTCCTAGATCTGCACCCCTGATTCCTCCAAGTTTCACAGTTGAAAATTTCAAACTAAATTTTGAAAGTGAGTTTTTGTGGCTTGATGATAATGTTGGAAACTTTGACAATTTTTCTCTTTTGATGAATCTTCAATCCTTCTTCAACCTAAGATCTACAACACTTAGAAGAGGGAAAAATTGTTTGTTTTTGGTGAATGCAGGTTTTCCTTGGTCAAACCTCATTTTGGTAATTAAACCTTGAAATGAAATAATGAAACATGAAAGGAATGATGAATGAACACTTGCTATGGTGCAACTTACCAAACCCTTGAAGGACTGAAACTTAACACATCTCTCCAAGGTCTTGATCTTGCATGAAATGGCTTGATTGGAAGTTGATCTTTGATGCTTGAATCTTGACTTATATGCTTGAAACCTACATCACAATGTTAGCTCCAAAAACATGCATAGATGCAAATAACTTTGACATGATGCTTGAGATCTTGAATGCTACAACAAATGATTGGGAAATCTACTCTTAACACCTTTGGCAATAATCTTAGCTCTTGTGAAATTAGAATTGAATCTCTCTTGAAAATCTAGGCTGGTTAGGATTTGAATTTGATAAAAAGACCTTGTATTTATAAGTAATTTTTTAATTTCCCAAAAATTGAACATTACAAGCTGATATTTGAAATTTGAATTTGGATCATAAAAAGGCTGCCAAAAACATATTAAAATTTTGAATTTGGCAACTAAAGGGGACCCATTCACCCAAGGGTGAATGTGTCGTGACCTAAATTGCCAGGACCTTTTCATTTCAGGGTGTTAAAAATGATAATTGCATTAATTAAATATTGATTCCCCTTTCAGAAATTGCAATTAATTAGGCTTGTAGATGCATAATTGGGCCAATTAGAGACTTAATTAAGTCCAATTAATTAAGGGACCCAAACATAGTGTGAAAATGTAAAGGAGTACATTTTTCGACACTACAATATAACTATCAAGGTGGTTGAGTGTCTTGTTGACACTAGAAGTGGTGGTCATTGAGCCTTGAATACTTGTTTGTATCTATCGATACAATGGAGTTCATTTGAAAAAGAGCCACTTAATTCCTACTTGATATGCATGTCTATGATTGGTATGTCATCGAACCAATGTGGGAGAATTTATTAAGTGTCAAATAGTCCAAAAAAATACTTTGGATCCTCCTCATAATGGTTTAGGTTTCAAATTTTGAATTACAATCATTGAGTAATGGGCTCCATTCCTTAGGCCCATCATATTAGATATGTCATGGCATATTGGATGATGCCCACTACTCAAAGGAAAAGGTATGTTATTCTTTTAAGCTAAAGCCTTTAGAACATGTCACATGATATTTGTTAAGAAAAAATATGAATAAAACACAAAAGGTTGGAGGGTGGACCTTACTATTAACATTAGACTTTGATGCTAAAAGAAATATGATGGACCCACCATGTTGGCCCATGGACAATAACAAAGGACTAGCCTTAGAATCTCTACTATCAAACCTTTGAAGAACCTTTGCTACCAAATCTCATGTCCTTATACACCATTAGATGGAGAGTGATGTGGTATGATTAGACCACACATGTTACTTGAACCTTCAAAAGCTATCAAGGCAAAATTGCTTAAGATAGATGGAAAATCACATAAACCAAGACCCATGTTACCTTAGAAAATCACCTTAACCAAGACCCATGTTAACCAAAACACGAACAAGACAAAAAACATTCTATCACTCTAACAAAAAAAACTCAGTACAATTAACAACAAAGCCATTAAGTCCACTATATATCATTGTCAAATCGTAAGAAAAAATCTTGTGCATATGCATACATAGTACGCAGTCGGGTGCGTGTATCCTCCCTCAAAAAGTTAATGTCGCCATGTACCTCTCAAAGATAACTTTGTCATCACGAACAAATAACCTGAAAATTGATGTTTTGCCATAAATATAAATGAAAACTGTGTTTTAAGGCACAATGTCTGATTAAACCATCCGACACATCTATCAACCTGACAAATCACAGTAAATACCATATCTAATCTGATCTTCTATCCGAGATAAGGTGTATAATAATCACAAAACACTGCAAACTTATGCACAGACAAACCACTGTACTTTACCTGTAACCACAATACTTATATCTATTTCTGGGGTTTCAAAAATAATCAACTTCTTCAATTTGTACATGTATTTATGATGGCTCAGACCTGTGCAATTACTATCTGTTCCCTCTAATATTTTATCAGTATGTAGAGAGTTTAAAGGATAAGTTTTCTTGTATGTTGTGCTCCAGATAACAGACTTCTTTTATTGTTGTGCAATCTCTGTAAACTCTCCCACTATTAACTTTCAGTCAGGACTGCAGATGGTGTTCACTTGATATTGTGCAGGTAATATTTTATCAAGTATGTACAGAGTTGAAAGGATAAGTATTCTTAGTTTAAAGAAACTAATAAGTTGAAAGGATAGGTATTCTTAGTTTAAAGAATCTAAGTTGAAAGGATAAGTATTCTTAAAGTAAGTGGCAACTGTTACTGATGTTGGTGTGCCGACATCTTACATCACAGAGTTGTGGTTATAAGATTCTCATATGCAAGATGCTTCTGCACCACACAACACTGTCATAAAATAATTCAGAAAGGAAATCCATGCACTTTTAGGATAATAAATAAGGGAAAACCATGTGCTCATATACTGTACAAATGGGTGGCACTCGTCATATATTTCAGTTCCAACCAGTAGGCTTTCACCATCTCTTAGCACGCCTTTCTTTTTATTTAACACAATCTTTTGTCTCTCTCACAACAGATGATGCATTTTTTTATTTGATACATTTGGTGGGGCTAACATAGGGATGAGGTTCATCTGAGAATAGACTTTTGCAAGCAACTATAGTTTAGAACTCCTGCTTAAGTAATTTTGGATCATAACCACTACCCTTTACCTACCCAATATAGAAAATGTAGAAAATAGTGTGGAGATAAAACTTGTAACATATGTGTTTTCTTTTATGTAAAAATTCAACTTTGGTGTGCTACACATCAACTTGTTATTGCAAATTGTGTAAAGTATAGCAAAACTTTGGATCTTTTACATTAGTTTTATGATAGAAAAATAATTGGATCATGAACATTGAAGTCAATGTTGATTATGTTTATTTCAATTGTACATTACAATCTTAATGGTCAAACATTGAATACCTACACATCAATTTGTTGATATTGTTGGAAATATGTACTCTAGAGTCGAAGAAATAAAATTTTTGACATGTCCTCCATTCTTTCTTAAGAGCTCTTGGATTCAAAGATATTCAATCCTACCACAATTATCAAACTTCATTTTTTTTTTAAGTTCAATTTCTAGTGCCAAAACTTGAGTCAATTTTTGAACATCAAGAATTTTACAGGGAAATTAATTATTGATAGGGGAAACTAAAAAGGGAAGCAAACAAAAAGGAAGAATAAATAAGTTGTGGATCTAGAATAGATTAGTGTTGAAAAGCAATAACAATTACAAAAACAATAGAATAGTAGCTCTAAAAATCATACACAAACTAGCAACAACAACTCCAAAAAGGTGAATACACTCAATAGCTCTAGTGAAAGTACATACATTGAAAGTTATAGAGAGAGAATACACAACAACTGCTCCAAAAAGAGCATCTATAATAGCAAGCGAAATTACTTGTAGACATTTTATAATTTATTTGTAGACATTTTATAATTTATTTCTAAACATTTTGTACAAGTTATCTTTGATAATAATATATAATATATTCTCTAAGTTTAAAAGTTGTCTCCTATAGTTTCCATAGTCTTAGTTTTTCTAACATTTGCCATCAAAGTAGTAGTTTTTGTAGTTTTTTTTCCAATAGAGTGACACCAAAGGCAACATTCTAAATTATATTGGGTATTAGAGATCGAGGAATTAAAGGTTTTTTCTTAATTTTCTAGCATGGATAGAACACACATTAAAAATTAACGGTAGTCACCCATAGTTTATAGGAGAAAATATGATGTCTGGTCAAATAAAATAACAACTATTTTATTAGCTAATAATTTTATGAGAATTATTTGTGAATGGATTCATGGATGTAGGAGACCTAGCAGCATATGCAACTCTCACAAGTGCCTAAAGAACCCAACCAAAGGAGACTAGGAGGAAGGATGCAAAAGTCCTAAGCATTATTGAAGCAACAATAGTAGAAGTTATCTTCCATAGAATAGCAATAACTAACTACTCAAAGGAGGCATGGGAGATTCTTCAAAAGTTCTACAAATGGATTTATAAAGTAAGGTTAGTCAAATTACAATTGTAAAGGAGAGAGCTTCAAACCTTTCAAATGTAGGATGTTTAGTCCATTTCAAACTTCCACACAAGAGTTTGTATTCTAACAAATTAGCTAAAACTTAATAATAAAGATATTAAATATCAAAAGATTGTTGAAAAAATCCTTAGGAGTCTTCCCATAACATTTGACCCCATAGTCATGGCAATAAAAGAGGCTAAATATTTATCACAAATGATAGTGGATGAGTTGATAGATTTACTTCAAACCTACAGGAAAAACTTAATAGGTTTGTCCCTTCTCCTTTAGAGTAAGCATTCAAATCTCAAGTCAATAAAAGAGGAAAGGAGAGAGGAAGAACTATCTTTAGAAGAAAATCAAAGGTAGAGGGAGAACTAACTTTGAAATATGTAGCTTTAGAAGAGAAAAAAATTAAGAGGGAGCAAGCAATTCACACCCAAATGAAACAAATAAGAAAAATAATGCAATAGCTCAAATTAGAGTTATGATAAAAAGTAATTTTTAATGTTAAGTATTCTCACAAGTATAGTCATTATAAAAGTGAATGTAGAAAAAGGTAGTGTGATAGTCAAAAGAAAGTATAAATGTGGCTAATGAGGAGGGTGAAATTGAGAAGTCAAAAATGTTTATCATATAGAACATTATTGAGAATAGTATCACTAGATTTTGGTGTCTAGATAATTGTAATGTAAAAAATGTGACCCCGCACAAGGAAAATAGTGTTCCCTTGAGTGCCAATTTCACTACATACACTCAGCTATCTCCAACTAGTCCAACTAGTGAAAATATCTAATTAGAAGAAAATAAAATAAAGTTTTCAACTATGAAAATGGGAGAAATAAAGGACAAAGAGTCTCTGGCTCAAATATGAGCATCACGGCCAAGGATGACAGTGTGGTGCATAGACATCTATGTGGTGTGTTGTAGTCTCGTACGAACCACAAACAAAGAGATATACAAAGAATGTAAAAACTCAACTTAAATCTCTAGCTAACTTGCAAAACCTAGACATGGGAAATGTGAAAAAAAAAAGTAAAGAAATGAATTAAATAACAAGGTTTTATAAGGATAAAATAAATAAACATAGCAAACCTTTGTATATTTGGATAACTCCAATAAACCTACACACACATGCAAAAGAGGAAGAATGTTTGAGTTTGTTTGGGGACTTTCCTTAGTCAAGTCACTGCTTTGGTGTTTCCACCTCCACAACAACCAGATAGATAGATAGATCAAAAGATAAATAGACAAGATGATAAATACATAGATAGGAGATGTAATAAATCCCAAGATGCTCAAAGACATAAGAAAATATATATTACCTGCAAGGCTTGAGGAAGCTAGAAAGAGAGGGAGAAAGAGGGAGAGTTGTCAGAACCAAGAGAGCTATAAAGATTGTTAAGAGAGCATTGAGATTGTTGTAGAGAAAGAGAGCTAATTAGAGAGAAATTCGAGAGAGAGACATAGAGTGAAAACAAATCCCTCTAAAAGTGAAAAGAGGGAAAGAAATGTCTATTGAGATGTTACAAACTATCCTGAGCCATTTTCACTAACCTAGGTAGGTGGCAAAATGACCTTTGAATGTTAAAATGTTGTGGGACATTATCATAGATCATGGACATCCATGTGGATCATGGACATCCGTGCAGAAAGTGGAAGTTTGTGTGGATTTCTAATGTCTAGAAAAATCATACTAAAAAAGGTGGGAGATGAGAAAATCACATGGTTAATGCAAAATTGATGCACAAAGGTAGCTACTATCAAGGACTTTGAGCATCTTGAGATGGAAAAAGGATGATTTAATGGATAAGATGAGAGCCTACACAAATACTAAGGTGGTGGACACTAAAGTGGATACAAAAATGTAGGTGAAATTGCAAGGATATGCAATTTTTGACTCTACATTTTGCCCCTGCTTTAGCAGGCTTATGAATCTATATGAATATGTGCACTGAAGTAAAGCTACTAAAGATGAATAACATCATGATGTAAAAAGGATATTGTAGAGGGATCATATAGCTCTTTAAACCAAGGAAGCATGCCCCTAGGGTGAAGACCTACAAAACAAACATATTAGACAGGAAAGATTTGCATAGGACAAGGTTAGAAGATAAAAAGCTACCAAATCATGAGGTTAAAACATGATGAACATATAGATGTTTGAGTCAGCAAAGTGAAGAGACCTCAATGTAGGAGGTTGTCTTAGTACTATGTGTTGTCCCCAAAATAACAATAAATAACACATAGAATTATGTGAGGATTGATTGCTTCAAGGAAGGAATATATCCAAAAGATAGGGAAGCAACCAATGTCGATTAGACTACATGACTCAAGCACTAGCTTACTACGTCGCTAGGGGTCATGCAAATGATAATGATTAAAAATATGGATCACAAGCTAGCAAGTTGTGTTATGCTAGGTGATCATAGACTAGTAGAACCAACCCCACTATGGAGGAAAGCCACTAGCCGATTAGGTGGTAGAACCAACCCCACTATGGAGGAAATATGCTATTGATGTGTGATAAAACCAACCTCACTATGGAGGAAAGCCCCTGTCAACAGAGAGACAATCGCCATTGTCAACGAAAAATAGAAAATCACCATAGCAAGTGAAAATAGATAAGGTGCATGTAAGGATGCACAAGCAAGCAAAGTATATATTCTCCCCCTTAAAACATTAACATATTTTCTATGCTAATAGTTTTAGGAAAAGAAAAGGGGAAGAAAGAAAAGAGGAAATCCTTGAGAGGGACACACACCTCCAAAACAAGTTGTCCTTGCCTCCAATGCATAGACGAGGATAACCATGCTAAATGCTGTTATTTTTCTACCATAGATAAAGTATGGTTGCACACAATATTGTACCACCATGAACGACAATGAGCAAGCAAAGCTATGAATTCCACATGGCGGGTAGTGACACAATAGAATGGAGTTGTAAGAACCTCATGAGAAGATACTTATTAGATTAAACTAAACAAGATAGAGGTAAACCTCGATATCACTTGTTATGCAAAGAAGAGACAGGTGTATGGATAAGTGAAAGATTGATGACACTAGAGTGAAGAAGTTGTATTTTATCCTTGAAGGCCTTACATTCACTAGTGGAATGGCTAGGAACCTAATAGTCTGTACAAAAATAATGTTTTACTTTATCTTATGTGTGAAACTTCTTATACATGTGTAGGAAGAGGAAGAGCAATCAAGTGGACTTTGAGAAGCCTCGACAAAATATGCTCTTGTTTAGATAAAGGATGAGGAGCAGGAAGCAGCCCTTTCTCTTGTTAAGAAAAGTTTGGCTGCTCACAAGAAGATGTAAGGACAACAAACGATGGAGGAGGGGATGGAGACAAAGGAAAAGGTGTGTAAACTAAACCCATTGTAAAAGAGTGTATTGTTGGTTCCAAAGGGACCTTAACTCCTTGTTTCATGTGTGCAAGACCATTTCCTTTGTATCCATGCTTAAAAAGGATATTGAATCCTACACGATAACATGATTGAAACTCCTCAAAAGGGGGAGGATTGACATTAACAACATTGTAAATAAGGTTCACATTACCTTGAGATACAAAAGAATAATCATCTTCGATAGCGTGTGTGAATGATATTTTTGGGATGTATAAGTGAGTAGGATTGACTATATATTTTCCACTGAAGGATTATGTAAAATCTAAATAACTCCAGTCATCACTAAGAAATTCATTTTCTTGAGAAGAAAGCGAGTTAGCACCATTATCAATATTGGGAACTAATGGTGGTGTAACAAGATTTGAAGATAAAGAAGGAATTGAATTTTCAAAAGTAGTAAAACTTGAAGTTTGATCTGCCTCAACCTCTTAATAATAGTGAAGGGATTCATGATCTGTCTTTAATGTAACTACTTGATTATTATGAATGAATTTAATTGATTTATGTAAGGTAGAAGGGACTGCACCCATAGCGTGAATCCATGGTCTATCGAGAAGATGATTATATTGTAAAGCACATGGAATTACATACACTAGGGTGGGTAAAGTAATAGGTCCAAGCTGCAAAGGTAGTATTATTGTACCTAGTGCTTGTCGACCAACATTATTGAATCCATGAATAGATAGAGAAGAATTTGCAAGGGAGCTTGGATCAATTTTGATTTCAGATAAAATATCAACACTACAAACGTAGAGCACTCAACTTGTATCAACGAGAGTGTGTATAATGCCAATATATTTACTCGAACAAAACTACCATTTATGGATCATCTTGATTTTGTACTTCAAGAGATGAAATTTCATGTAGATGGAATGTAATGTATGAAGTATTAGAGCATATACGATCCAATAAAGCATTCACATCACTAGGTCTAGTAGAAGATGGCACAAGGATCTTATGTAGATCTTCTTGAAGCATAGGATGATATAGGAGAGAAGTTTGAAGATGATCAGGAAAATCCATACTATATAGGTGAGGTTTCTAACCTCACTAAGGCTCTACCACTTTCTCCTGCCAGCAAATGGTTCTTTTTTGTCTCATTAATTTTGATCATATTGTTTTGGTGTTTCTTAATTAGAAGGAATTTTATGGATTTCTTGGTGCATGCAGAATGTGCTTGATGAAGTGTATGGCATCTAGGGTTTTTATGAACACTTCAAAATTTTGTGTTCTTAAACACACTTTATTTTTCAAGGAAACTAGTGCTTCTTTCTAGCATCACTTTGTCTTTAATGGGTTACTATTTCTTATGTTTCTTTCCTCTCATGGTTAGCCAAAATCTATCATCATTGAGTTTCCCATCACGTGACTGTGCCACCTATGCTTTTAATATGTATATGCACATATACTTGTGGATGCATATATGTACATACGTTTATATATGTATATGCATATATTTACTTTTATGTTTATGCATAATTGTACATATATATATGCATATATGTACATATGTATACATATGTATAATAATATATGTACGAAAGTATGCACATACAGACGAATAGAAGTAGGGCAGGTCAACTTTGAACATCTATATACAAACATATATATAAATATATGTATATATACATATGTATACATACATATATATATATACATACATACATATATATACATATATATATATATATATGTATGTATGTATGTATGTATGTATGTATGTATGTATGTATGTATATATATATGTATGTATATATACATATATATATATATACACATATATACATATATACACATATATACATATATATATGTATGTATGTATATATGTATATATATATATATTCCGCCTCATCAATTCTAGCAATTCTATATTCTTGGTAAGAAAAATAATTCATGTGAGCAATTGTAAATAGTATCATGTAGAAACATGTGGACCTCCAAACATAGGGTCTATAAGACCCCCTTAATATGCAATTGTAAAACAGTTTTCACCTAGAAAGTCAACAAGGGTACTCGAATCACTGTATCACCAAAATTGTATTATAATTGGTTTATATTTGTCCCAAACACAAATAGTTATTCACATTCTTACATGTCATAGAATATTCAAAACACATTTGATACCACAAACATACAAGCCATATCGATTGTTAATGGTTCGTAGCATTAAAACATGCAGCCAA
Source organism: Sequoia sempervirens (assembly GCA_007258455.2). Taxonomy (NCBI): domain Eukaryota; kingdom Viridiplantae; phylum Streptophyta; class Pinopsida; order Cupressales; family Cupressaceae; genus Sequoia; species Sequoia sempervirens. The sequence goes on along the minus strand of VDFB02362975.1, from coordinate 44,090 downwards.
AATATACAATTAGTATAACCAATACTCCCCTATAATATCACCACTTGCATTACATCACTACCAATATTTTCAAACAAAGAGCCAAGACTGTCCCATCACCAATTCCATTATATTATACAGAAGAGGTTGTTGCACTTTATACATTCTATATCATGTAAATGATGTTGCTAGTGTTGTGTGACTATATGAAGATTCAAGTGATATTGTTAGTGGTTGTTAATGCATAATGTTGTATACATTCAATAGTTATTCGAAGTGTGTTGTACATTTCAGCCCAATCAAGAAATCATCATAAACAAAGTTTGAGTATAACTAAGCAGACTTCCATTAACAAGCAATCGCACTACACTACCAACATGGACATCATACTGCTAATTAGGCCCATAAAAATATCCATTTAATAAACCAATAAACAGATCCATTTGATGTCAAATCTTAAATATAGGCATGTGCATAATGGTGGCAACAACATTTACATATTATAGGACAGAAATTTGTAGTGACATTGGAGGTTATAGCATTGAGGAGACTTATTTTTTAGAAGAGCATTTAAGTATTAAACTATGTATCATTATACTTTAAAAATTATTGTTGTATGCAACATGGTTTAATACTAAAAATGCTTTGGTGAAAAGAAGCCTCCCCAATGCATGGCCGAACAAGTTTCAGTGCGAAACCAAACGAACAGTCAAGAATGTTTGCAAACAAAAGGAATGAGAATGAGTGGGATATTTGAGAATTTGGAGCATTGAATGAACCTTGGTCTCCGATTTACTTGCCCGACAGACCAAGTAAATGCAAAGTGACGCGTAAGGCAAGTTGGTTAGTGGAGGAAACGAAGGAGGTGGCAAGCGTTTAATGCACTGAATTGTTGGTAGAGGGTGGTGAGGATGTCATCTACATGCAACCGTTTGATCCACTATATGTAGATGTGTTCATCGATTAAGGAGCCAGGTGGGCTCCACTTTCGAGCAGAGGGAAAAATTAACTAGTTTTGGACACGTTGGCATAAAATGTGCTTGACAGGTGTTAGGGTGATCGATTTTTTCTTAAAAAAAATATGGGGCGATGCATAAGTGGCAGGGTGACATGGCAGGAGAAAATTTCTGCTTAATGTCAGGGTATTTCAATCCCCAACAACAAAATTAAACAACGAACAATTGAACTATATATTGCAACCCGGAATACACAACAAAAAAGTAGCCAATCAGTCATATAGTTATAGTGATGGTCCCTCCCAACATCAATCAAGCATGCTAAGATAAACATCTGGAGATGTGTTCTCATCTCCTACTTGTGCTTTCTAAGATGTCCTTACATGATTTGCATTTGCATTTGTAAATTGAGTGTTAATTAGATGCAACGGTGTTGAACAACTATTTGCAACGGAGAGTGGAGTGCAACCTACATTTGGGCTAACACTTGCATTGACATTCAACTCCCCAAATAGAGGGATGTATATGTGCAATATATCTTGAAACAAGGCATGGTTGTGTGCAAACAGGTTTGTAGGACTGCTTATATGTCTTTCTCGTTGCACTGACCTATCAGCCCAGTTGATTTCTCTTTCCTTCCTATCTTGTTTCTTTTGAACCTTCTGTTGCTCCATCTTGTCTTGCATTTCTTTCTTATCTTGTTTCTTTTGAACTTGGTCTCAGTCCCTCTTTTTCTCTCTTTCCTTCCTATCTTGTATCCTTTGAACTATCTCTCGCTCCTTCTTCTACTCTCTCTCCTTCCTATCTTGTTGCTTTCTAGCTCTGTTTTCCTCCTTCTTCTGCTCTATTTCCTTGCTCAAATATGCATAGTAATGTACCAACTATGGTATGGAAAAAGTGTCAGGTGGATAAGGCAATGAATAAGTTCCTTGCTCTTCTTTGCATTGCAAGACAATACCCAATTTTTTTGGCTCCATCAACCAACCAAGATGGTTGGGTAGGGGTCGAGGGAAGACTTAAACCGTCATAACCCTCATCAGTAGCTCCCTCAACCAACCAAGAGGGTTGTGCAAGGGATGATGGAAGACTTAGACTATCATTACCCTCCTTCATAGATTCATCTACCAACCAAAACAATGGGGTAGGGGTTGAGGGAAGATTCAGGTCATCATTATGTTCCTCACAGTGGCTATCCACCATGTCATTTGTTTGATGATTAACTGTTTCATTCATTTTCAATTCCCAATTTTGTGATGTTTTTCGCCTACCTGATGGAGCAGTAACTACGACAATTGTCTCTATTTCTACATTTTGTTCTTCAGGGGGGAATGAAACCCCTCGTTGACTTGCAGGCCACCTTGTTGTGGCTTTCTTCTTCATTGGTGTGGACCTCATATCAACTTTATATTGAACCTACACACATTATTGAGACATGTTTGAAACAATGATAAGAAACACCATTGGACACCCTTAAAGATAGAGTGATGCATGTTTGTTTTTTTAATTCCTTTATTGTGTTAGCTGATAGTTTATAATGGTAAATTTAGTAAGTGTTGAAGTTTTATTTGATCAAACTATTTTGTTTGAATTGGACATGTTTAAAATTTATTTGATTGAAATGAAAGCAGTTTATGCAATGCCATAAATCCGAATGGAACTAACAATGTAGATAACTGAAATTCATTGTCATTCATCAAGAGGCATCAAGCATGAAACAACATGATAATGAGTTACAAGTTTATGATATATGAAAATGTTGAAATTGAACATTTATACACAATCATAAACAATATTAGTCGAAACCCCAGAAAGTGAGTTTGAAAGAATCAGTTGTAACAATGACATTGTCATGCAAAAAAGTTACCTGGCCTTGTGCAACAATCGCATAGGGTTTAACAATCACAATCTAAGGAACTGGAAAGCATTGACATCCATAAACAATGTTAAGTTGAAACCCCAGATATTGAGTCAACATGTAGTGGGTGAGAAACATTTATAGTGCAAATAACTTATTTATATACCCAGGCATATAAAACATAACAAAAATACTAGGAATTGAACTGAAATTACTTGACAATCATAAATAGATAAAGTTAAAACACCTGATATAATTGTCACTTTCATATGCTCAAAAAATAGTTAGGGTGCATAGAACTGATCTATATTGGCAACCATTTTGAAAATTCCAGCAAACAAACTTAAATGACTTAACATATAGAAACTTTGTAAGGTGAAACCTCAGATATTGAGTTATAGGTTTGAGGGTCACATAACTTTTACAGTGAATATAACACATCTATATTGGGATACAGTAAGAACGTAAGAAGAACCCAAAAAATGAAAAGAACTTCTTGGACATTCTAAAACAGTGTAAGTTGAAACCCCAGATGTTGAGTAATAGGTTTTTTTGAGAAATGTTACCATGGTTTTAAACATATTGTTGTATGGACATGAATAGTTAATATGAAAAAGAAGAAGTTTGAGATTGGCATTCGTAGGCATAAACAATGTGTTTTTGTAAAGTACCTGAATGTTGATAGTGTGTTGTTGGTGCTGCTTCTTCTTCTCCTCTTTGTTTGTCTGCCTCCAGGAAAATGTTGCAGTGAATATGAAAGTGAGACGTGCTTAATGGAAATGCAATTTTGAATTTCAAAATCTCTTTATATGTTCAATGTTGTTTGGTATGGAGTCTTTAATTTTGGTCCTCCTTTTTCAAATTTGAAAATTTGTTTGGGTGCCTTCAATTGCATAGTTTGTATGTATTTATGGCGTGCATTTTTTGTTTGTTGCTCAGGTGAATGCGGTGGCCTTATTGCCTTTGTTTAGGTGGTTGCAGGTGGCAAAAGATGAGTTTGAACCAGTTGTCGTGCAAATGGATTTGACAAATGGGACAGCTATGAATGATTTCTTTTCATTTCAGTGTTGTATTGATGGCATAGTGGGATAGGGGGTGGGTTGGATTGGATTTGGTCGATGGGACATTCTTAGCTCATAGTCATTCTCCTCGTGCCACTTGTATTAAAATACTGGGTGTGAGCTAATGCAAGTGGTGATATTAAAGGGGAGTGTGGGTTATACTAATTTTTTATTATGGCTGCAAGTTGTAAAGCTACGGGCCAGTTAGAATGAATATGGCTTGTATGTTTGTGGTGCCAAATGTGCTTTGAATATTCTCTGACATGTAAGACTGCGACAAATAATTTGTTTTAAGGACAAATATAAACCAATTATAATACATTTTTTACAGTATAGTGAATCGAGTACCTTTGTTGACTTTGTGGGTGAAAAGTGATTTACATTTGCATATTAAGGCGGTCTACTATGGGGCCCATGTGGGACTAGTTCCGTCCCCACTATAGGCTCTCACCTTGCTTTGGGCCCTTCTCCCCTAGGTCATATCCACAAGCTTCAAATTAAGTCTAAGCATAGGTTCAAATTTGTACTTGTAGAGATCAATTATGCATTTGTGAAGTGACCCACTATAAATCAAGCCATTCTATAGAGTCTAAGATCTTCATTTGAAACAATTCTAAAATTTATAAACATCGACGAAGTAACTTCTAGCATTTCTCGCATCACATCTCCATGATCAAATTTTAAACTAAATATCGTATCTATTTATTTCAGTTTCACATTTAATTTCAATACTAAATTCTTACTATATTAAATCAATTATTCCTTGAATACATTTATTTAATTAACTAAAATTTAATTTTTTAAATCATTTTTTTTTTTTAACACTTAGTTATCTATTTTTAATAGAAGAAGATATAAAACAATACACATTGCATTGCGTTATAGAAGGAACAAAAAACATATGGAGAGTTGTAAAGTATTTTATACAAGTCAATAAAGATGGATGAGGTGTATGTAAAGGTTAAATACGATAGTGTTGACATTATTGTAGACACTGTCAGTTCGCATATAAATAAATTAATGCATATGGTCGGGGCAAGAACATGGACATAATCTCTAAGTCGTAATCATACGTATTAATTTAAATAGAAGCCGAATAACTAGTTCATCATTTTAATTATTTTATCGTACATTATTGTCCATAGATGATGCAAACCAGAACACGCCGTTTTCATAAAATACTCGTCTTCTTGTATTTATTTATGTTCGATCATTCAACTGCCGCTTTGACTTGGTTACAATGGGTTGCCACATATATAAAATGTGGGTTTTACGCTTTGGGTTGGTGAATGCATCTCACTAACTATATTTTATTTTATTCTAGTTCTAGAATAGGATTGATCTTTTTGGACTTGTACTGGGACAAAATTATTTATGCGGTTTAACTTTCCCAATCTAAAATCAATATTGTTCTTAAATTTATAATTGTTTTTTTTTTCTTCCATATATTTTTAAGTTTGATAAGATTTTTGTTTGATTAGAGTCTTTTAATGTATATTTGTGGTGACTTTTATTATAAGTTTTATTTAGTATATTTTTTGGTTGTTTTTTTGTGTAGTTTTGTAATATATTTATTTACGATAATTTTTTATTTGAATGGTGGATTGTAGTGTGATTTTGAAAATGGTGATGTAAAAAAATATTATATTGTTGAATTTAGATGTATTTTTATATTTTCTATTATGAATTGTGAAAATATTATGTTTTTTGATTAATATTTTATTTTTATAATGTTAATTTTTTTGGAAAATCTGACTAATACCTAATGAATTTATATACTATAACACACCAAATTGAACAATCTAGAATATTGTTTTTAAATACAAACTTAAGTCATTAGTCATCATGCTTGAATCATTGAATACACTCAATTCACAACAATACAAAAGCATGTTACAACATGCATTAACTTGAATCATACTATAATGATTTACCATTTAGACACTTTCCACATTTGATCACCATATCTTCCAACCTCATACATCAACAAAAGGAGCTAACTAATTGTCAACAAAACTTAATAATTCCCTCAACAAACTAGTTGTCTCCACAATGCGCTTCCACCTATATCCAAACACATACTTGCAATCTTCACAAGGTGCACCCACTTACATCCAAACACATAAGGAAATAGGTTTTGTAATTCTATAGGAGTAGAGGACATTTGCATGCTTCAAGAACTAGACTAGGCTAAGAAAACCAAATCACACATTTATCAATATATATCTATCTTTTAAACCACCATTCTATTATCAAACTAAAATTTATCACATTAATCACAATATAACAACCAAACAAAAAATAAAATTGACATTTGCAATTTTAAATAACTAACCCATTCCTAATCTTATTATTTTCAATTATTCTTCAATTTTTTATTTTTTTGTTGTTGTTGGAGGATCATTTTTGCCATCCAAAACAAGAACACAAGCTTAAATTAATAACACACCTTAATTCCTTATTTATTGCACCTCAAAAAGATTTAGATCTCAATAGATGTTGCAATCAAAAAACATAACATCCCTCAACAATTATGTTCAACCAATTAAACAACTACTCTTTAATTCAACTTTTAATTTAAATATAAATATATTTAATATATTTTACACTAAATTATTAATAATATGTTAGGTATGTTTCTCATGACGATTACAATTTAAGGTCCAAAGGTAGGTTGAATTCTATTACCCTCGAACAACCATGACTTCATTGCGGTTTCCCAGTCATAAACAACTACATTCTGAGATATATGATTAGGTGAAGTTTATTTTCTAGAAGATAAAGCCCGAATAACTCTCCGTTAGCTTAGATGTTAGCTATCCCGAAAACTTGGGAGCACGCCTAACCCATTGTCAATACTTCAAGCGTTACAAACTAGTCTGTATACACTCCAAATGTACCGGATTTAGTTCAACCCTCTCTCAAGAAAACTAAAACTTCCAAGCAGATGCGACTCCTAGAAAACACGTTGTTTTGAAATACAACACATTACATGCAGGTGTGTGATTCATTGGCTCCATGCAAATGTGATGAGGATTACCGTGCACGCAAGTCACAGTTTGATTGCAACGGCTCATGATCATGCACTAGATAATTTCCCTTAAAATCTGCAATGGACGAGGGAATTTTTTTTCATTGAGCGTTTCATAAATGTAAGTAAATAAATCACTCACGGGTCTGATTCCATTCCACACGAAAATGGAGGCATTCAAATGTCCATTTCCACGCCCGGACGTTTGCCGACACCTGCATAGAACAACTCACACTTATAACGCGTGCCTGAGCTCGAGCTATTCAAGATTAGCTTCCATACGTTCATAAAAAATTCGTGGGTTTTAATATTTGGGAGATTGTATTTGTATACGGAAATCAAAACGCGACCATTTCGGCCCAAATATCCAGACAATTATGATATAACTTAACATAGATGGAGCCAAATTTAGCGGGCACGCCTCCCGCCTCCATGATCAGGAGTAGTAAATAACTACATGTTAGCTAGACGCCGAATTAGCGGGTAACGACGTACTAAGACAGAACATGGAGAGGTCCACAATTTCAGACAATAAATGATAAAGTGACCTCAAAAGTAGAGCTAAATTTATTACTCTGCCCACCCAAACAGGGCTCCTTCAATGCTAAGAATTTCCGAGCACAGAAAATTAAATTGAATGAACTTCTTTAACGGTAAGAAATGTTTGTGCAGTACTTTACTGGGAAAAAAAAAAATCGTTGCTGCAAAAGGAAATAAGCTGTAATTTTCCTTTATAACAAAATAAAAAGCCCCGTACGCACATATCTACCGTCCGATTGCTGAACTTGAAACAAATTACTGTGAAAAAAATCAGGCTCTTACATTCATGTCTACCTACCCTTCTGTAATCACATAATGTTTCTGGAATCTTCTATTGATGTTAGATCATCAGAAAAATGCATACAAGTCACAACTGATATGGTTGTGTTTCTTTTGAAATTTTACAGATTGAGCAATGGCATGTCCCCAGGGCACAAACTTTGTTTCTAAAATTTGACAAAATAGCAATATATACAGAGGCACTCGAGCAGCAGAATGCTCCTGCAAAACAGTTCCGGTGACGAAATAAATAAATCTTCCAAAACCGTGAGTTCATCAGTCAGTCAGCGCACTCTAACAATGGAATCTGAGACTGAGTCTGAGAGCTCGTTGTATTGATGATTCCGGCGACCAGATCCGCAAAGGCGCCAAGAATAAATGAATGCGTTCTCTTATGATTGAGACTGAGATAACAGATTAGCATCTCCTGCAACGACTCCCAATCTGTGAAATTATGCGCCTCCACCATTTCCTGCATAGAGATCCGGAAGTCCCGGTAAGGGTTTGGAGAATTCATGAAGACTGCAACGCTTTCCCGCTTAAATATGTCGTTGGCATCCGGCGCTCCGTTAAAATCGTGGCAGGATGGACTGTTCTTCACCAAATCCCACCTGTCTGAACTACCAGCTAACAGATCGATCTTCTCCCCCGTATTTACACCATCTTCTTCTCCTTCAGTCCGAAAAGATTTGCATTTCGCCTCCTCTAATATAGAATTTGACCTCCCGGGAGAGAAAAAGAAGCGCTCCGATGTCAAACCGCTGGCCAAACCTGGCGGCAAATCGCTAGACCTGCTTGAATCTGAGAAAAAATTGCTAGAATCGCTGCTACATTTAGAGGACAAGCCAAGATAATCAGAATCCTCTGGTATACACAAAGCCCTCTTTGACATTAAACTTTCATCAGGCATCCCATCCTCAAAATCCTCTTCTTCCTTCTCATCCAGTGGGACTCGACCCTGCGACCCCTCCTCTGCAACAACATACAGAGAATTATAGCATGTATAACCATCCTGTCCAGATTGGGCGCTTTCTCCTCCTCTAGCCAGGCTCAAAGACTCTGTCCTGGGGTGTTTACAGGAAAAAATCCAGGAGCTTTTCTCTTCATTGCACCTTAACTCGTACACTTTGTTTCCTCTGAGCTTTGAGAAATAAATTTGCAGAGGCCTCAACAAATCTTTGCCCATTGCTAATTTATCAAACACCACAGCCCACTCAGAATTTTATGTGCTCTGTCAAGCTATAACGCACGTACGTCCTTCGATAAAGGATCCACAGCCACGTATGGCTAAACGAAGGTCCCAGCTCCACTGTCTGAAAAGGATGGTGTATCTTCTTCTTGGACTGAAAATTTATTGGACTTCTCTTTCTCTTTTACTGTTTTCCTCTGCAAATGATTTTCTATCCCCTGAAGTATGCTTCTCCCGGATAAAAACAAGAATGGAGAATATAAAAATTTTCGCTTCAAACAAGGGACCATTAAATAAGATTTACGAATGAGACAAGGTAGGTCAATATTAAAACTTCCCTGCTACTTCGGTATTTACGTTACTAGTTTGCATGCTAAACAGCCTTTCTGAAAGTGTTCCCTTTATAGGAGGAGCTTGCGTTTTAACTTATAGGTCAACTGTGGTTGCGCTTCAGTATTAGGAGGAGGTTAAGCGGGGCCCACGGGCATTAGAGGTTAGGTGTGAGTTTTACTTTGCCTTTAATTTCAGGTGAGTTTACACCAATTTGAGAGTACTACTTCTTCATTAACACTTAGGAGTGAAGGTTGGATAGCAAGTAGTTGTCTTTTAGTAATAAAAAGTTAAAATATTTATAATGGTATTTTGTTGTAATGGTCAAATTAGTATATTCATTATTTTTATCTAGTTTATATTTATTCAAGGTAATGTCTTAATATATGTATAGGGATAAATAATATGATATGATAGAAACTTCTTCATTAACACATAAGAGTGAAGGTTAGATAATAAGTAGTTTTCATTCAATAATAAAAAGTTGAAAAAAAATCAATGGTATTTTATTGTAATGGTCAAATTAGTATATTCATTATTTTTGTTTAGTTTATATTTATTCAAGCTAATGTCTTAATATATATATAGGGATAAATAATATGATATGATAAAAACTTCTTCATTAATACATAGGAGTGAAGGTTAGATAATAAGTAGTTGTCATGAGTAATAAAAAGTTAAAAAAGTTCAATGGTATTTTGTTGTAATGGTCAAATTAGTATATTCATTATTTTTGTTTAGTTTATGTTTATTTAGGGTAATGTTTTAATATATATGTATAGGGATAAATGATATGATATGGTAGAAGTTGGGTTCATGTTCCTAGTTAGTCTATTTCCACATATACACAATCTTATATGTTTTGTCTTGTTATATCCATTTGCACATACTTCTATACATTTGTCTAATATGCTTGTTTATCATACTTGTGTATGTGCATATCTTTAATTAGTTGTTTGTCACATGGATTTGACTATTATTTTGTATCAAGATAAGCTCAAGGTCACAATGGAGTCATAGAGGCAACTTTGCACTCATAAACTTGTTCCTTTCCAATTTAAAATTTAAAATTGGTTATTTAAACCCCTTCACTAACTTCTACTTTGAGTCAATTAAACACACTTTTGGTGCAATTTTGATATTATGTATTAGTAATTAAAGGCATTTAATGCAATCATTCTAATAAATAAAGAAGCATTGCTCATCATTAAATGTAGTCAAGTGTTTGGCCATTCTAGAGAGAAATCAATAACGTTAGATAACAAGTAGTTATCGCTTCAATCATAAAAAAATAAATTTATTTTTTTCACTAGTATTTTACTATAATGGTGAAATTAGTATATTCACGGTAATTTTGTTTAGTTATATGTTTATTTAGGGTAATGTCTTAATATATGTACATGAATAAATGATCTAATATGGTGTGAATTTGGCCTCATGCCCATAGTCTTTTTATATTGTAGACACCTAAAATATTTCCTGGGTCTATTCATCATCACTAAACCTATCACCTAACCACTAATTTGTTAGACACATAGGACAACTGAGAAGGGGGGGAGGGTGAATCAATTGTGCATTAAAACCTTCAAACCCCCATTAATCTCCAAACCCTTATTAAGCATTAGCATGAATGTAAACAAATGAAACATCAACACAACAACAACCAAACACAATAGAACATCATATTTTATGTGGAAAGCCTAATAAGGGAAAAAACACAGTGAGGATTAACTCACATATATGAATATCAACACTAATTACAAAATGCTCACTATCAGAAGGGCTCACTGCCCAAAGGACTCACTACCCAAAAGAAAGAAAGAAAGGCTCACTGCCAAGGGGTCACTACCAAGGAAGATCACTTCTTCCAAATAGAAAGAGATTACAAAGAAATGGTTACTGTTATCAATATTTTTGCACCCTACTGAATGCAATATTCAGCAAACTACTGAAACATGGAAACCTCCTTCAGATGTGGGTGATCTGCATGAAAGAGGAATCTCCAGAGTGAGCTGGTTCTCTGAATGATGAATTATATTCTAAGTGGCCTTTTAGGAAAAAGGATAGAAGGATAAACTGGATTTAAAATCTAAAACTAGAATTGTATCATCCTAAAATATTGATCAACTATAAGAAGACTCTAATAATAACTCACTCTCACCAACTCTTTAAAATTAAATCCTCACAATCTCATGACACATGTAGTTCAACAGTGATTTATGCAAAGGTTAAATTAACACAAGGCACAACTTGAACTAGCATGCAACTCCTGCAAATTTCTTGACAATAATAAGAAAAGAAAAGGATCCAACAGATTTGAATCATAGAACAAATCATATTACTATTCCAAGTCATGAAAAGGAAATGAGAAAGGAAAAACTCTGCTATTTTATTGAATGATGGAGTTGGAACTTCTAAGAATCTAAGCACACATCAGTTTACAAGCTCCCCGAAATGTGTAAGGGCAAGAAACTTTAATCTGAACTGCTGAGAATGGAGAGTTGAAAGACTAAGTCTATCAAAAAAACTCTCAAGGAAACCCTAATCCGAGCTCAGAAAAAAGCTCAAGGAAAAAGGCTTCAAACAAACTCAAAAACTGCTTTAAAAGCATAAAAAAGCAAAATGCTTTCATGATTACACTGTCAAGCCTCTAAAAATAGGCTAAATCTGCTTTAAAAGCACAAAAAACACCTTATCTCTCCAAGACAAGTCTGAAATCCGACCAAGAGGAAAATTCAATCAAAGATCTGCTAAAAATAGCAAGAAAACATAAAGCAATTTATAGAATATTGCCTTTATGATTCTGCTTTACAAGATGTAGATTTTTACAATTTGTCTACTTTTGCAATTTAAAGATTGGAAATCTTTTGCAAAAAAGAAAATCTCCTTATTTCTCCATTACAACATTCTAATTTTCTCAAAAATCATAAAAATACATTTACATAATATCATATTCCTATCAACTCCATAATTGATTTCTTCAAAATCAATCAAAAATAAAAACCCTAAAGAAAATTGACCCTAAGTCATAGGGCATCATAACTTAATCTCAGATCACAAGATATAAATCAATTTTATCATATTTCACCATTTAATATTTCACCAAGGTATGGGAAATAAACTTCCAAGACCTATCCATAAACCAACTTAAGAATTTGGAATTCGGCCCCCAAACATATAGCATTAAATTCAAACTTCAATAAAATCATAAGGCATAAGTTGTAATTTCAACCTCCCTTTGATATCCTCCATGTGCCTTAAATGAACATTCTGGATGATGATAGATTGAATTAGGGTTCGATTAAAACAAGGTCAAACCCTAATGATCACTCACTTTCACACTCTCCACTTGCAAGAAAGAGCTTTGCCGCCACCATGACTCTGTCAAACTCGAGCTCGAATGCTTAGAAGAACTATTCCACGCACTCTAGAGATCTGAGACTCCAGTGGGTAAGATTCATGCCATCTGTATCATGGATTTCACTTCATTATTGAATAAAAGCAGGCCACTAAGGCCGTGGACTGTCATATTTTCTCTTCTGACCTTTCCTTGTACTTGCCCTCCTCTGGCCACGTCAAGCTCGAGTTCGAACTCTGCAGTTCGCTCGATGAAAGCTCGACTTGTACTCTTGTTTTCCTTTACTGTGCAGAGGTAAGCTTTATTTGATGATTTAATAACCTCTATGGCTCCTTACTTAAAAATATTTAGGCTCTAAAGTCGTGGCTATGCATATTCTAATATCTTTATTCTACATTCCCTGTGTGCTTTCCTGTGCATACACCAGCGTCGTTGATCCCTCCTCAAAAAGCTCGGCCACTCTTTTAAGAACTTGGGCCCTTGAAATTTGAAAGCTATTTAGAGTTCCTAGCCACGGCTAGAGTACTTCATCAGAAATATAAACTGGGTAACTTCCTTTGCATTACCTTTGTTCTTCGAAACTTAAATAGTTTCTCTTCTACTCATGGATCTTGGCCATATCAAGCCGTGCCAAAGGCGCACTGTAGGAAGCATTTCCTTTGAATTTCGGGCTCGACCCAAAACAAAAAACTTATAGTGTCTTTTTGAAAACATTTCTGATTGTGGGTATCACAGAAAGTTTAATAAATCTGCATTTTCTTCCCTCTGTATTTTGACACAATTCTGGAAGCTCGCATTTTCTTTATATTCTTGCTATTTATTCCATATTTCATATGGGTTACCTTTGTAATTGTTTCTTCTGCATTTTGAAGCTAACCCTGAAAATGGGTACTCGAAATTCTTAAGGGAAACTGCATTTTTCTGTATTTTGATGCTAAACTGAAAGTGGGTTTTTAGGATTATTAAAGAAAATTGCATTTCTCCTCCTCTGAATCCTGACTTAGCACAAAAATTTCATATTTTGTAGTCTACTGCTGTTTTTATGCAAAACCCATATGGGTATCATAGATTACCATATTTACTGTATTTTGAAAACAAACCCACATGTGGGTAACTGTTGTTCATCTTTGTTTACCCACAGAACTGAAAGCACCTGAAAGAGTTAACAAAATCTGAATATTTCGCCTGAACTCAATTTATGAACTCGACCCATCATTCATTACATATAGTCTTGCATTTCGGCACAAACCCTCAAATGGGTATACCATATTTCAAAGAACAATGTATGCACTTTCTACTAGGGTTTGATTCACAATAGCTTCATATGCATTTATTTTTTCAGGAAAGACACTTACACAGGTAGCTGTAACAGGAAACTCCATATTGGCATTTGATGTTTGCTTTTAGATCTTCCTTCAGAAATGTACACTCATGGTTTAGATCAAAATCTATGATAATCTATATTCGGTTATGGGCCCCTTTAAGCATTCAGATTCCTTTAATTTGCATTCTGCATTATTTGGACATTGAACTCATGCCACCTCCACTGAGACAGAACCTAGTCTTCTATTCCTAGGCATAACTGACACCTCAAAACCTTCTTCTGGAAACAAACTGTTTGCTCCTTCCTTGACAGTGTATGAAGATCACTAGCTTAATACTGATAACTCCCCATGTATATTGTGTGTACAAACAAATGTGTCTCTTTTAACCTTCCTTAATTCTAACACAACAGTTTTCACTTTCTACATTGGAATTCTGCAGAGGTTTTACCTTTTTCTTTTGGATTGAAACATTACATCAATACAAACCTCCTTTGCTCACCAGTTTATATGTATAATTGGTAACTTAGAATCGTTCTAGAAAGAAAATACTTACTCCTCCTTTATTATTCTAGAATGATCTCCTTGTTATTACTTATTCATGATGCAGTATTTACTTAATCAGTCAACTGGAACCAAAAATTCATTCAACACTCAAAAGCACTGTCTGTGTTTGTATTCTTGAGCGACATGGTACTCTTCATGCATTTTTATATTCACTATACAAAAATGCTCTTAAGATCTGTCCTCTTTGATGATGAAAAATAGAAAAAAACATTAAGGCATGTGTATGCCTGTTCACTATCCGAAAGAGAATTGATGAATTGAACTTCACATAACATATGATTACAATCAGCATAGAAAATGAATTTATTCAGCAATTTCTGATGTAAATGCACTCAGTTACATTCCTTAAGTGAACTAAGCTCACTGTTCACCTGTAGCCTTCAGAAAGAAATCCTGATCGTTATGAATGCACAGTTGGTTTTGTTACTTGATGAATTCTCTGTTTTACTCTTTAGTTGTATTTTATTTCATTCGATGTATATAATGAAGTATCCTTTAAAACCAGCCCATTTAATGAATAGGGCAGCATGTTGAGCTCTACCCTTGTGGGAGCCCATTTTACTCCACATGCTTGATCTTTGAATAATGTTCAGCTTCATGACTTTACCTATACCTGCACAAGGAAACAAATAGTGTTAGCATAAAAACAGAACACGATGATTATGTTGTTGCTATTTCTCCTTCAACTTACTTCTTTCATACTGCACTTGATTGATTTTGATTGCTTCAATGCATTGCTAATAGTATGTTGTACTATTGTGAGTGTTCCATATAAGTTACATCATAATCGGAGCCACTGACACCCCTATTTTCCTCTTACAGGTCGACGGACCTCAAGAAGGCAAGGTGCACCATTCGGCATCGAATGTCAATAATCAGGCAATGATGATTATCTGTCACTTATGTGTTTTCCTTTCTGCACCTTCAGTAGTGCAATGTGCTATTAGAAATGCATTATAACAGTTACAGTTATATCCATGGCTTGTGTGGATCTTTGATTTCAATTCTGCTTTTCAATTGAAAAGAAAATGCATTTGAATGCAATGTTGTAATATCATTTTAATTGTGAAATCAAATGAAGCCTTGTAAAAAATATGAGTTCTTTACGAAATGAATGAAAGCATCTGAAATGCTATTTTTCCCATGTACTCAATTCCATATTTCTTTTAAATCTGCAACATCTAAATGGCACTCTGAAACTCTATCTTGCTTTAAAATGCATAACTGTTGTTCGATGCAAACGAGATGCGAAACATCATTTGAAAATCAACATGCAATTCCACTTAAAGTTAAATAACAATCCACCCGCTCCTCTATTTGAGCTGAGGCAAAAAATATGTAACATTTTGGCGATTTCCGCTATATGCTTGCCTGGTAAGCATAGATTAGTGGCTTTTAAAACAATTCATTGGGCGCGGAGTCAATTCTGCCCCTTCTTGAAACTCAGAAACATGAACAACAACACTCCAAACAGCAGCAAGAAAATGAAACAAAACTAAAAGCAAACTAAGAGGCCCTGGTGGCCAACAAACAATGCGTAACAGTGCTTAGAGAAAGCAAACAATTGAAATGAAATGTGTGAAACACACTTATTTGCAAACTACTCTATCTAATAGTGAGATAACTTATCTCAAAGGCCGTGCTTCAGGTGAATCCCATTTACTGGGATAGACAGCACCTCACCAGTCATCTTGGAAAGTTGGAATGCGTTGTGCTCCTTGCATTCTGTAATCACATAAGGCCCATCCCATATTGCATCAAACTTAGAATGTCGTCCAGGTCTGCTCTTGAATTCATTCCACTTGAAAACTAGATCTCCAACAATGAAATCATGAGGCCTTGCCCTCTTGTCAAAAGCATTCTTCATTTGTCCTTGATGTATTTCCAGCTGTCTTAGAGCTTCTTTTCTAGTCTCTTCGAGCTCAACAAGCTGTACAAACCTCACTTCAAGAGGTTGTTCATTTAGTAACTCCAGTTCTTTAACATAACTTAATGTTGGTAATTCAATTGAAATAGGCAACTTAGCTTCTCTGTCGTAAGTCAAAACAAAAGGTGAACAACCAGTGGCTCTTTTAGGAGTTATTCTGTCAACCCAAAGGGCTAGCTTTAGCTTTTCATGCCACATTCTCTGGTTATCTTCAACAGTCTTCTTGATTATCCGAATTAGGGTTTTATTTGTGGATTCTGCTTGACCATTGCCCTGTGGATAATAATTTGACGACGTGTTCAAATAGATGTTATTTCTGACAAACCAATCTGAAATCTTCAATCCGATGAAAGCTAAGCCATTATCCGAAATGATTGAATCTGGAACACCAAATCTTGATATGAGATCTTGGTAAAAATTAAGCACTGAAGTATCGTTTGCTTCCTTTAAAGCGACGGCTTTGGTCCACTTTGTAAAATAATCAGTGGCAGTAAGAATCCACTTATGACTTGCACTTGAAGGCGGGTTTATCGAGCCGATAAAATCCAAGCCCCACTTAGCAAAGGGTTGTTCTACTTGAATCGGGTGCAGGGGCAGCGGTGCAAGGCTCTGTTTACCAGCAAATAAGGCACATTTCTCACACTTTTTGACCCATGCAATAGCATCTTTAAACAGATCTAGCCAATAATAACTAGCTCTCATAATTTTCAGAGCTGTTGTTCTTGCAGCAAAGTGACCTCCTGAAGGTCCATCATGAAACTCTACTAGCAGCTTATCAACTTGATCAGGCTGAATGCAATGTAATAAAACACCTTGGAAATCTCTCCTATAAAGAACACCATCGATAACTGCATAAGGGATGGCTTGTAATCTGTAGTACCTTCTTTTAGCTCTGTCCAAGCCTTCGGGGCATTCATCAGTTTGCAGATAATGTATCATCTGCTACAACCATGTAGCAGGGGGTGCCTGAACAACACTCAAGACATCATTATTTAATATTGTTTCTATATTTGCAACCTCTTTTAAGCTGTTGTTTTCACTTCTAGCAATCTGCTCACACAAACCTTTGCCTCTAACGAGCTTGGTTACTTTTATATCAACATCGAATTCCATCACTTTAGTGATCCAACTAGCACGCTTATCATTAATATCTTTATTAAGCAGAAAATCCTTAACATTTGAATGAGCCACTAATAAATGAACCTTGCTGTTGGACAGCATGTGTCTAAATTTCTTCAAGCTTCTTACAACAACAAAAACATGTTTCTCCACAAAAGAGTATTTTACCTCGTAATCGTGTAAAACTTGACTGAAAAATGCTATAAGCTGCTCCAAGCCTTCATCGTTTTGCTGGCATAACATAGCCAAAACTGTATCAACTCCTCCAAAAGCATACAGAATGAAATATTTGTCAAAGTTTGGATTAATGAGAGTAGGAGCGGCTGCGAGTGCTTCTTTGATCTGCTCGAAGCTCCTCTTACCTTCCTTGGTCCAACTGAATGGCATGTTCTTCTTTAACATAGAAGTGAGAGGTTGCAGCAAGGCTGCGATATTTGGTATAAACCTTCTCACGAAGTTGATTCTCCCAAGAAAGCTTTGCAAGCCTTTATTATGAGCTGGTAATGGCAATTCAAGAATTGTAGAAACTCTTTCAGGATCAATTGAAATACCTTGCTTTGAGACAATGTGTCCCAGCAGCTTGCCTTCGTGCACTGAAAATATACACGTCTTTGGATTGAGAGACACTCCAAACTCTCTGCACCTCTGAAAAATCTATTCCAAATGACCCAAGTGTTTATTAGCATTTCTGGAAAAAATAGTAATATCATCTAAATATACCAGAACGAACTTGTTCATAAGGCTGTGGAAGGCCATATCCATAGCATGCTAGAATGTTGCTCCAGCATTTGATAAGCCAAAAGGCATCTTCTTGTAGGCCATCATGCCCCACTTGGTTGTGAACGCTGTTTTAAACTGATCCTCTTGTTTAACCAGAATCTGGTTATAACCTGAGTAGCCATCTAACAAAGAAAATCTGTCAGAACCAGAAACTACTTGTAAAATTTGCTCCATAGAAGGGAGTGGGTAGTGGTCTTTCAAAGACGCTTTATTTAGATCTCAGAAATCGACACAAACTCTAATTTCTCCACTCTTTTTCCTGATTGGCACTAAATTTGACACCCAAGAGGTGTGCTTGATAGGGAAAATAATACCGCTTTCAACTAGTTTATTTAGTTCAGCCTTCATAAGGTGTTCCAACTTGGGATTAAGCAGTCTTTGCTTCTGCCTTACTGGTTTTGCATCGGGCTCAAGCTCGATGGTATGCTGTGCTAAATTGGGGTTAAAACCTCTTAAATCCTTGTATTCCCAAGCAAAAAAATCACTATATTTTTGACATAACAGAATAAAAGCTTGTTGTTCCTCCTGACTGCATACCTTACCCAGCTTGAGGAGCTTGCCCTTGAAGATCTCGATAGCTGAATAATGTTCTTCTTTAACTGTCAAGCTGCACTTGTCCTTCTGAACTTGATCATCTGAATTAAAGACAAATTCTAATGTCACCAAACCTTTTGGAAACTTATTGGTCTTTAATTGCACAATCTGATCTTCATATTGCTGCTGCCATTTTTGTTGATTTCCATCTGCGAACTCAGCTTCAACAATCAGAAAATTCACAATTTGCTCATCGCTATCAAAAACCTGCCAGCTTACGTTATTGTCAGGTACGAAAGGTCTGACCACTATCTTCACGTACTGACGTGCTTCTACTTTATGAATTTCTTTGGGAATGTCAAACTGGGTTCCTATGGTAGCGAGCCTGTCAGCATGCTTATTTTGATTTCGAGGAATTGCCATGATGTTAAAAGTATTAAAATCTTCCATTAAATCCCATACACGATGCTTGTATTTCTTAAGTAAATCATTTTTAGCAGCATTTAAATTTTTGACCTGATTCACAATCAACTCTGAATCACCATAAACTTGCAAGAATTTAATACCTCATTTGTGGGCCCACTCAAGGCCATGCACCAATGCTTCATACTCAGCTGTATTATTTGAACAACTGAAAGCAAATCTACAAGCTGAATAATACGTATCTCCTTCGGGCGTTATCAACATAGCTCCACCTCCAACACCAACATTGCTCCTCGAACCATCGAAGTAAAGTTTCCATAACTCATTATCTTTTCCTACAGACGGTGCATCCTCTTTGCAAAGATTAGGCATATCGCAATTAGACTCGTGAATCATATAAACTCCTAAACCTACCTCATCTGTGCTCTGGAACGGATCAAGCTCGTGATCTTCGGCTGCCCATTCATCGAGACTGATGTAGTCTTCCTGGGTGCCATAGTCTGAAGTCATGGTTTGCTCCTCCATTGCAGAGGTGGCGTAGAGATTAGTGTTTATAGGGCTTGGGGAGTATGGTTCGATATGGTATTTGGTAAGAGGGTCAGATTTAATGGTCACCTTCGTACCATACCTTGTTCTAAAAAATAGATGAGACCAATTAGAAGACAAAAACCCACCCAACTTGGCTGTAAAATCTCGTGATAAGCAAATGGCGAAGTGCGGTGGTAAGTCTATGACATGAATATCCTGATGGATAGCGAAACTTCAGGATGCGTGCAAGGTAAGGGCTAAATTTTTGATAATACCAGCAGTCTTTACAGCAGAACCATCTAGCTGCACTACGCCTTTCTGAGGGTTAGGCTCATAGACAAGACCTAATTTATCAGCTAAACTCTTTGGCATGACTGAACTACTTGCTCCAGAATCGACCATACAATTATGCACATTTTTATCACCTATGATCAGACTTAAGTAAAACGGAGGGGGCTTTACCTCTTTTGCTTTCTGCCCACTTTTCCCCTCCAAGTCATTAGCCAACACAACTCTCGCAAGTCCTTGATTGGCGTTGTCAGAAATAGATAACTCAGCTAATGCATTCTGCAGTAAAATTTTTTGCCCTGGAAGCTGCAGAGCATCTAATATTGACAAATTGACAATAGTTTTCTTGAGATGCTCTACGATATTGAAGGATGAAATATTTACCTTATGCTGGTTTTTTATAACAACAGCTTCATTTTGCTTCTGCACAGGCTGAGAATGTGTTTTTTGTTGCTCTTTGCCGGGTATCTCTTGCCCTCTTTGTAGAATCTGCATTTTAGGCTGTGTGGTAGCGTTAACATCTGATGAAACAGGCTAAGTACTAACTATAGGCTACTGCTATGCATTTCCAACTTGCTGTCCTAGATCCATAGCTCATTTTTTAGACCTGGTATTAGCCGAAATAGGGGAATCTTGCCGGTCTTGGCCATTTACGCCACATAATTCAGAGCTCTGCCAGTTCATCAAGGCGACTTCTAAATTATCTTGATGTTCTTGATTCTGATTTGCAACATGTTCTGAAGCAGCATATATATTATTCGCCATTAAAGCTTGATTCCTCACTCCGTTGGCGCAAGTCGATTGGTTGTGGGGTTGATTGCATGGGTAACATCAGTCACAATCTTGAGCAACATTTTTTTGTGGTACAAGCTCTTTTGACGTGCTGGCCATGTTCAGATTGTATGGCTGGAATGGCCGAGGGTTAAAATTCCTTCTTTGGGATTGATAATCACCTTGGAAAGTGGGCCTATTTTGCTAGTTTTGCTGATAAGGGGCTTGATAAGGCTTATGTTCTTGGCCAACGTGCTTCTTAATAGTCACGAGGTCATTCCCGAAGGTTTTTAGTATGCTCTTTAGCTCTTGCATCTCTGGATTTTGGGCTGGGGCAGCGACCTCGTGGGTTGTATTATGGTATCATATTGCTGGAACTGGCGGGACAGCAGCCAAGGGAGGTACAATAGCAGGAATAGGCGGCTATATTTCTGGAAACAAAGGCATAGGGGGTCTAGGAGCTATTTCTCCAGCTTGAATAAGGCAATTTTCAGCATTAATAGCAATATTATAAGCATTTGGAAGCGTTAAACCACCCATAGACTGAGTCATGACAGCAATCTTGCTATTCAAAGCCTTTAAATAAAATAGAAATGCATGTGCCGGTAAGGGCTTTACCGTTGCCGGGATTCTGTCCCAAGTCCTCTGAAATCGGTAGTTGAAATCCGCCAAGTGTTCGTGCGGCACCCTTTGAATGGTACTTAACTGCTCTAACAAAGATAAATTATCAGATTTATCTATAAAGTGCTGGTATAGGCCATTACCTAAAGCATCCCATATTGTGATTGAATTTGCAGCGAGACCTCTGAACCACTGCAACGCTTTTCCCTTGAGTGACACAGCTAGCAGCCTCAGAGCAACATTCTCCTGCGTGATATTGTGCACCGAGCATAGCGTGGCCACATCACGGATGTGTTCGAATGGTGTAGTGTAGTCCTCTCCGGTGAAATATGGTAATCCTCGAAGGGCTGCAACTAGAATATCGTCATGTTGAGCAAGATCTAATAGACTGCCTCCATTGAAGGATGCGAACAGGTGCTGCCTTGGTGGTGCTGCCATTGATGGTACTTGTGAGATCGGTACTGGTACACCAGGTGATAGAACTAGAGCACCAAGAACGGGAGGTGTTGACTTTCATCTTGTAGGGGCTTCAAAAAGCCTTCTTGCTGTCTTGCCTCTTCTTCGTGATGGGGACAACTCCTGATACTTGAAGGGTTTTGAACTTGATCTTGTTTGAATATTTCTCATGCGCAGGTTGTACTAGCATGCAGAAAACAGAACCGGAGTCGCCAGGTATATTGATAGCCTCCAGAAGGCTGGAAAAAATCTGCTGCATACACCAAACAACAAACTGAAAAACTAAATATTCTCAAAAAAGTTACTTTTCAATGTCCCACCGGGAGTGCCAAAAACTGTTATCAATAGTTTTACACCCTACTGAATGCAATATTCAACAAACTACTGAAACATGGAAACTTCCTTCAGATGTGGGTGATCTGCATGAAAGAAGAATCTCCAGAGTGGTTGGTTCTCTGAATGATGAATTCTATTCTAAGTGGCCTTTTAGGAAAAAGGATAGAAGGATAAACTGGATTTAAAATCTAAAACTGGAATTCTATCATCCTAAAATATTGATCAACTGTAAGAAGACTCTGATAATAACTCACTCTCACCAACTCTTTAAAATTAAATCCTCACAATCTCATAACACATGTAGTTCAACAGTGATTTATGCAAAGGTTAAATTAACACAAGGCACAATTTGAACTAGCATGCAACTCCTGCAAATTTCTTGACAATAATAAGAAAAGAAAAGGATCCAACAGATTTGAATCATAGAACAAATCCGATTACTATTCCAAGTCATGAAAAGGAAATGAGAAAGGAAAAACTCTGCTATTTTATTGAATGATGGAGTTGGAACTTCTAAGAATCTAAGCACACATCAGTTTACAAGCTCCCTAAAATGTGTAAGGGCAAGAAACTCTAATCTGAACTGCTGAGAATGGAGAGTTGAAAGACTAAGTCTATCAAAAAAACTCTCAAGGAAACCCTAATCCGAGCTAAAAAAAAAGCTCTAGGAAAAAGGCTTCAAACAAACTCAAAAATGGCTTTAAAAGTAGAAAAAAGCAAAATGCTTTCATGAATACACTATCAAGCCTCTAAAAATAGGCTAAATTTGCTTTAAAAGCACAAAAAAAACCTTATCTCTCCAAGACAAGACTGAAATCCAACCAAAAGGAAAAGTCAGTCAAAGATATGCTAAAAATAGCAAGAAAACATAAAGCAATTTATAGAATATTGCCTTTATGATTCTCCTTTACAAGATGTAGATTTTTACAATTTGTCTATTTTTGCAATTTAAAGATTGGAAATCTTTTGCAAAAAAGAAAATCTCCTTATTTCTCCATTACAACATTCTGATTTTCCCAAAAATCATAAAAATACATTTACATAATATCATATTCCTATCAACTCCATAATTGATTTCTTCAAAATCAATCAAAAATAAAAACCCTAAAGAAAATTGACCCTAAGTCATAGGGCATCATAACTTAATCTCAGATCACAAGATATAAATCAATTTTATCATATTTCACCATTTAATATTTCACCAAGGTATGGGAAATAAACTTCCAAGACCTATCCATAAACCAACTTAAGAATTTGGAATTCGGCCCCCAAACATATAGCATTAAATTCAAACTTCAATAAAATCATAAGGCATAAGTTGTAATTTCGACCTCCCTTTGATATCCTCCACATGCCTTAAATGAACATTCTGGATGATGATGGATTGAATTAGGGTTCGATCAAAACAAGGTCAAACCCTAATGATCACTCACTTTCACACTCTCCACTTGCAAGAAAGAGCTCTGCCACCACCATGACTCTATCAAACTCGAGCTCGAATGTTTAGAAGAACTATTCCACGCACTCCAAAGACCTGAGACTCCAGTGGGTAAGATTCATGCCATCTATATCATGGATTTCACTTCATTATTGAATAAAAGCAGGCCACTAAGGCTGCAGACTGTCATATTTTCTCTTATGACCTTTCCTTGTACTTGCCCTCCTCTGGCCATGTCGAGCTCGAGCTCGAACTCTGCAGTTCGCTCCATGAAAGCTCGACTTGTACTCTTGTTTTCCTTTACTGTGCAAAGGTAAGCTTTATTTGATGATTTAATAACCTCTATGGCTCCTTACTTAAAAATATTCAGGCTCTAAAGCCGTGGCTATGCATATTCTAATATCTTTATTCTGCATTTCCTGTGTGCTTTCCTGTGCATACACCAGCATCGTTGATCCCTCCTCAGAAAGCTCGACCACTCTTTTAAGAACTTGGGCCCTTGACATTTGAAAGCTATTCAGAGTTCCTAGCCGTGGCTAGAGTACTTCATCAGTAATATAAACTGGGTAACTTCCTTTGCATTACCTTTGTTCTTCGAAACTTAAATAGTTTCTCTTCTACTCATGGATCTTGGCCATATCAAGCCGGGCCAAAGGCGCACTGTAGGAAGCATTTCCTTTGAATTTCGGGCTCGACCCAAAACATAAAACTTATAGTGTCTTTTTGAAAACATTTCTGATTGTGGGTATCACAGAAAGTTTAATAAATCTGCATTTTCTTCCCTCTGTATTTTGACACAATTCTGGAAGCTCGCATTTGCTTTATATTCTTGCTATTTATTCCAGATTTCATATGGGTTACCTTTGTAATTGTTTCTTCTGCATTTTGAAGCTAACCCTGAAAATGGGCTTGAAATTCTTAAGGGAAACTGCATTTTTCTGTATTTTGATGCTAAACTGAAAGTGGGTTTTTAGGATTATTAAAGAAAATTGCGTTTCTCCTCCTCTGAATCCTGACTTAGCACAAAAAATTCATATTTTGTAGTCTACTATTGTTTTTATGTGAAACCCATATGGGTATCATAGATTACCATATTTACTGTATTTTGAAAACAAACCCACATGTGGGTAACTGTTGTTCATCTTTGTTTACCCACAGAACTGAAAGTACCTGAAAGAGTTAACTAAATCTGTATATTTCGCCTGAACTCAGTTTATGAACTCGACCCATCATTCATTACACATAGTCTTGCATTTTGGCACAAACCCTCAAATGGGTATACCATATTTCAAAGAACAATGTATGCACTTTCTACTAGGGTTTGATTCACAATAGCTTCATATGCATTTATTTTTTCAGGAAAGACACTTACATAGGTAGCTGTAACAAGAAACTCCATATTGGCATTTGATGTTTGCTTTTAGATCTTCCTTCAGAAATGTACACTCATGGTTTAGATCAAAATCTATGATAATCTATATTCGGTTATGGGCCCCTTTAAGCATTCAGACTCCTTTAATTCACATTCTGCATTATTTGGACATTGAACTCATGCCACCTCCACTAAGACAGAACCTAGTCTTCTGTTCCTAGGCATAACTGACACCTCAAAACCTTCTTTTGGAAACAAATTGTTTGCTCCTTCCTTGATAGTGTATGAAGATCACTAGCTTAATACTTATAACTCCCCATGTATATTGTGTGTACAAACAAATGTGTCTCTTTTAACCTTCCTTAATTCTAACACAACAGTTTTCACTTTCTACATTGGAATTCTGTAGAGGTTTTACCTTTTTCTTTTGGATTGAAACATTACATCAGTACAAACCTCCTTTGCTCACCAGTTTATATGTATAATTGGTAACTTAGAATCGTTCTAGAAAGAAAATACTTACTCCTCCTTTATTATTCTAGAATGATCTCCTTGTTATTACTTATTCATGATGCAGTATTTACTTAATCAGTCAACTGGAACCAAAAATTCATTCAACACTCAAAAGCACTATCTGTGTTTGTATTCTTGAGCGACATGGTACTCTTCATGCATTTTTATATTCACTATACAAAAATGCTCTTAAGATCTGTCCTCTTTGATGATGAAAAATAGAAAAAAACATTAAGGCATATGTATGCCTGTTCACTATCCGAAAGAGAATTGATGAATTGAACCTCACATAACATATGATTACAATCAGCACAGAAAATGAATTTATTCAACAATTTCTGATGTAAATGCACTCAGTTACATTCCTTAAGTTAACTAAGCTCACTGTTCACCTGCAGCCTTCAGAAAGAAATTTTGATCGTTATGAATGCACAGTTGGTTTCGTTACTTGATGAATTCTCTGTTTTACTCTTCAGTTGTATTTCATTTCATTCGATGTATATAATGAAGTATCCTTTAAAATTAGCCCATTTAATGAATAGGGCAGCATGCCGAGCTCTACCCTTGTGGGATCCTATTTTACTCCACATGCTTGATCTTCGAATAATGTTCAGCTTCATGACTTTACCTATACCTGCACAAGGAAACAAATAGTGCTAGCATAAAAATAGAACACGATGATTATGTTGTTGCTATTTCTCCTTCAGCTTACTTCTTTCATACTACACTTGATTTATTTTGATTGCTTCAATGCATTGCTAATAGTATGTTGTACTATTGTGAGTGTTCCATATAAGTTACATCATAATCAGAGCCATTGACACCCGTCTTTTCCTCTTACAGGTCGACGGAGCTCAAGAAGGCAATGTGCACCATTCAGCATCGAATGTCGATAATCAGGCAATGATGATTGTCTGTCACTTATATGTTTTCCTTTCTACACCTTCAGTAGTGCAATGTGCTATTAGAAATGCATTATAACAGTTACAATTATATCCACGGCTTGTGTGGATCTTTGATTTCAATTTTTATTTTCAATTGAAAAGAAAATGCATTTGAATGCAATGTTGTAATATCATTCTGATTGTGAAATCAAATGAAGCCTTGTAAAAAATATGAGTTCTTTACAAAATGAATGAAAGCATCTGAAATGCTATTTTGCCCATGTACTCAATTCCATATTTCTTTGAAATCTGCAACATCTAAATGGCACTCTGAAACTCTATCTTGCTTTAAAATGCATAACTGTTGTTCGATGCAAACGGGATGCAAAACAACATTTGAAAATGAACATGCAATTCCACTTAAAGTTAAATAACAATCCGCCCGCTCCTCTATTTGAGCTGAGGCGAAAAATATGTAATAGTTACAAGGAGTTTCACTACCTTAGAGAAATAAGAGAATCCACCACAACCATTTGCAACCTTCGAATCACTGCCTCCAGCGACTTTAAGCACATTGAAATGTAGATACCTTCTACTCACTGCTTCTAGTAGTTTTAGGCTTTCATGCTTGCACTCAGATCTCAACACTTAATCACATGCACATCATTTCACATCACACATCACACCACACACTTATTCATTAAATGACCTTGCATATATATCCTTTGCAACCTCAAACAATCTTCTCCAAGTTAGCTTGAACGAAACTTATGCACCTCAAACATGCAACCACCAAATAGGTCAACACTAAACACCTCTATGATGGAAAGAAGTGAAGGAAGAACATACCAAGGGTCAACCAGGACCCAAATCTACACCAACAGGTTACACGAGGTTTCCACAATCCATGAAGCACATCTGCAAATAGTGGTAACACACCAGGTCAGCCAAACTGACATTAACGCTAACAATTGACCACATTCACACTTCACGAAGTCCAAAAATATCTTATGGAGCATGTAACAATATCACACAACATTCTATCCAATATTCCAACACCAACATAATACTTAAAATCAATGGTGTAGACATATGCAATTGAGAACATTATCATCTTCTACAACCAATCAAACAGCCACTGAGACACAACACATGAGCCAAGCTTACGAAATAGCTAAACACCAAACCATCCAAGAGAAGATAGATACAAGCATCATTAGCACATTCCCAAATTTGCAAGACAAGAAACTTCAACATAGAGAAATGCAGAGCAATTCCATTTCTCCTAGACAATCTTCTTCACAAGCTAGACACTGTCAAACACATCTTCTACTACCGCTTGATCCAGAACCTGAAACTTTGGATATAACACCTTTGAACACTTCTGAACATCACATCCAAAATACACAAGCACATCTTCAAGCATGAAGAAATGTGAAGCACAATAGAGAAAACACCTCGGTCACTTTGTACACTCTTTATGCAATTTTTCTCAAAAGCACTTGGAAACCAAGTGACCCTGTTGCATCTACAACACCTGCTCAACACCACAAATACCTTCTTACCATGACCACACTAGAGTTTGACATCAATGCTAACACTAATGACAACATAGTGCAACAATCTCCCCCTTTTCATTGATGGCAACACCTAAAAATCCATCAACAACAAAAGCGACTTTGCATCTCCAACACTCAAGAAACTCTCTCCCTCACTTGGATATTTCTTAGATTTCAAACTTCTCTCTCTCTCTCTCTCTCTCCACTTCTCTTATGTTTTTTTAGGATTCTTTCTCTCCACTTCCTTTTTCCTATGTTTTTCAGACTTCTCTCTCCCCCTTTGACATCAATGGCAAAGGAAAACACCTACACATTTCACTTCTCTCTCTCACTTTTAGGCACTAGATATGCTCCTCCTAACTGCACCAACCAAAGACACCACTACCTAAGAGGTAGCCTTCATTATTCTAAGACAAGGAATACTTCTTGAATTTCACCCTAGACAGATGCACCATCTTATGCATCTAGTTGAAAGGAGTGGCAATAACCCCTAGCTTGTTTCTGAGATACTCAAATGTATCTTTTGGTAGAGCCTTTATGAAAATGTCTGTTATTTGATCCTTTGTAGGAACATACTCTAACTTTACTTCATTCTCAACAACTTTCTCTCTTAGAAAGTGATACCAGATATAGATATGCTTTGTTCTTGAATGCATTACCAAATTTTTCAAAATGTTGATAACACTTGTATTATCACATAGGATAGAGATAGGTTCATCATATGATACTTTGATATCTTTCAATATCTGCTTCATCCACAACACTTGTGTGCAATAAGATGTTTCAGCAATATATTTGGCCTTTGCAGTAGATAATGACACTGAATTCCGCTTCTTACTCAACCAAGAAACTAATCTATTTCCAAGAAAGAAAGAATCTCTACTTGTACTTCCATTTTTATCCACACAACCTACCCAATCTACATCTATATAAGCACTCAAAGAAAATTCAGTGTCCTTAGAATACCATAGACCATAGTCCAGAGTGCTCTTCAAGTATCTAAATATCCTTTTGACTGCTGCCACATGTGATTCTCTAGGATCTTGAAATCTTGCCACAAGACATATTGCATGCATGATATCAGTCTAGTTGTAGTTAGATATAGTAATCCACCAATCATGGATCTATACTTGGTCTGATCTATCTTAGGAGATTCATCATTTTTTTCTCAATTTACAACTAGTAACCATTAGAGTACATACTATTTTAGAGTCCTCCATTCCAAACTTTTTCAATATTTTCTTAGCATATTTTGATTGTGTAATGAATATACCTTTTTTCTAATTGACTAATTTTTAGCCCAAGGAAGAAAGTCATTTCCCCAAACATTAACATTTCAAATTCATTTTGCATCTCCTTTGTAAACTTTTTACATATTTCCTCATTTCCTCCAAAGATTATGCCATGAACATACACAACCATAATCAAGATTTGATCTCTCTCAAATTTGAAGTAAAGGTTGCTATCTACATTACCCTTTTTGAATCCCTGTTGCAATAAGTACCTGTCTAATCTTGCATACCAGGCTCTAGGAGCCTATTTGAGCCCATATAATGCCTTTTTCAACCTAAAAACCATATCTAGATCTTTTGATAATTGAAAACCTTCTAGTTTTTCAATGTATACCTCTTTTTCTAACTCACCATTCAATAATGTAGACTTTACATCCATCAAACATACCTTGAAGTCTTTATGTGTTGCAAAATCCAAAAAAATCCTAAAAGGCTCCATCCTTGGTATAGGACTAAAATTATCTTCAAAATATATTCCTTCCACTTGTGAGTAGCCTTTACACACAAGCCTAGCATTGTTTTTTGTAGAATATCCAAGGATCTGATCTTGCATAAAAATTTCCTAAGTTCTCTTTATCTCTCTTGTATAACATTTACTTCCAAACACTGTAAAAAATTCCATAGTAGGATTTTTCCATACCATAGCTTAGAGGGGGTCTTTGAACTATTCACTCTTCCTTGTCCTCTATTAAGAATGCAAACTTTGGTATGAATATCTTCTCTCCAATAGGAATTTGACAGATTTGCTTCCTTCAACATGGTTCTTGTAGCCTCCTAAACTGTCTTATTCTTCTTCTCCACAATTCCC
Source organism: Sequoia sempervirens (assembly GCA_007258455.2). Taxonomy (NCBI): domain Eukaryota; kingdom Viridiplantae; phylum Streptophyta; class Pinopsida; order Cupressales; family Cupressaceae; genus Sequoia; species Sequoia sempervirens. Next base: position 13,974 of record VDFB02362975.1, on the reverse strand, counting down.
CTTTCTTCTATGGAGTCCTCAAAGTTGATAAATGTCTTTTTATCCCATGATCTTCACAAAAATGTTAAACTCATTGGATGTGAAATCAACACCTCTATCATACCTTAAACACTTTATTTTCAAATCCATTTCATTTTCAACCATAGATTTAAATGCTTTAAACTTATCTAGAGTGTCTGATTTTTCTTTGAGAAAGGTCACCCAAGTCATTCTAGAATAATCATCTACCAACAACATGAAATACCTATCACCTCGAGAACTTCTTGTTCTAGTAGGTCCACATAGGTCTGTATGCACCAACTCCAAAGGCCTTGTGGTAGAGTATTATTTAGTTTTGAACCTCTTCTTTGTTTGTTTTCCAACCTAAAACTCTTTGTAAATTGCATTGATAGGCTTTATAATTCTTGGTATGTGTCTCAGAGCACGAGTAGAGTTGATCTTTACTAGGCTATGAAAATTTATATGACACATTCTTCTATGCTATAGCCAACTTTCATTCATTTGTGACATAAAGCACTTACCACCAACACCTTTGAGATGATAAAAATTTCCTTTTGTCCTTATTCCTACAACAACCAGAGTTTCAGAGCTTCCTTTTCTGATTTCACAACCATCATCTTGAAACACTAGATTGTATCCTCTACTACACATTTGTTCTACACTAAGAAGATTATGTCAGAGACCCTTGATATAAAGAAAATCATTTGTCTTATGCTTTCCATCAAAACTAATTCAACCTTTTCCACATATCTTAGCAAATGTGCCAGCACCAAACTTAATAAAACCACCATCATATTTCTCAAGTTTAAGAAACTTACTCTTATCACCTATCATATGATTTGAGCATTTGTTGTCAATTATCTAGTAGTTTCTCTTATCTCTTGCATGAAAGGCAATCAACATAGTTCCTTCAATATCGTGACCTATTTTTGATGCAATTTCCTTCACACATCTTTCAAGGATAGTGGAATTAGTTCCAACATTCAAAACCATGAACAAGCATTTATCACTCCCATCATCTAGATAGTCTAATTCATCATCAACAAATGTACCATTTTCTTCTTTAACATAATAAATCTTCTTGAAGGATTTTCCTTTATGATCTTTTTGTTTGTCATTTGAAACTTTTCCTGGAAATTTTGAAGCATAATGAACTATCTTACCACAATTGAAACACTTGAAGGGTAACTTACCTCTATATTTTCAGTGCTCGTTTTCAATAGATTCTTACCAAATTTGCTTCTACTTCATCAAGATCACCCATATCAGATTCATCATTCCTCTCTTTCTTGCTAACTTTAAAAGTAGTTTATTTCCTTGAAGCATCTTGGTCAAACTCTCTTAATTCAAAAGTAGTTAATGCACCAAACAATTGATCTCTAGAATATTGATCCCAATTACGAGCTTCCTCAATAGAAGAAAATTTAGCACTATAAGATTTAGGAAGGGTTCTCAATACCTTTTTCACAACTTCACTTTCCTCTAGTTTTCCACCAAGACCATTGATGGAATTGACAATTTCATCCACCTTGAGCATGTAGCCTGCAATATCTTCATCCTTTGAAATCCTTAGGGTTTCAAATTTAGCTTTGAAATTTTGCATCTTTGCTTGTTTGACCTTAGCATCACCTTCATAAATGCTCTTCAACTTCTCCCATACCTCTTTAGTAGTTTTGTATCTTATCACCTTCACAAGTTTTGAATTAGAAAGCCCACTCAAGATAGTATTCCTTGCTTTTCCATTATTCTCATAGTCCTTAATATCATCTTCACTTGTTGAAGTAGTAGCAAGCATAGTATATATCCATCTTCAATTGACTTCCATACACCAAACCCTAATGAAATAAGAAAGTCTTCCATCCTTTCTTTCCATAAAGCATAATTTTTACCATCAAACATAGGGACTTTGACACCATTCTTGTGTGTCATCTAGATCTACCTCAAGCGGTTAAGCTTCTTCTAAGGAACCTCTTCTTTGACATCAATTGTTAGACACACAAGTCAAGTGAGAGGGGGGTGAATCAGTTGTGCATTAAAACCTTCAAACCCTCATTAATCTCCAAACCCTTATTAAGCATTAGTATGAATGTAAACAAATGAAACATCAACACAACGACAACTGGATACACAATAGAACACTAGATTTTATGTGGAAAATCCAATAAGGGAAAAAACACAGTGAGGATTAACTCACATATATATGAATATCAACACCAATTAAAAAAGGCTCATTGCCAGAAGGGCTCACTTCCTAAAGGACTCACTATCTAAAAGAAAGAAAGAAAGGCTCACAATCAAGGGCTCACTGCTAAGGAAGATCACTTCTTTCAAATAGAAAGAGATTACAAAGAATCTACCTCAAAGCAATAGGAGAATCTACCACAACCATCTGTAACCTTAATCTCACTGCCTCTAGCAACTTCATGTGTGCATTGAAATGTAGACACCTTTTTCTCACCACTTCTAGTAGTCTTAGGCGTTCATGCTCGTACTCGAATCTCAACACTTGATCACATACACATCATTTCACATCATACATCACACCACATGATTCTCCAATAAATTACCTTGTATATATATCCTTCACAACCTCAAACAATCTTCTCCAAGTCGGTTTCAATGAAATGTATACACCTCAAACTTGCAACCACCAAATAGGTTAGCACCAAAAACCTCCATGGTGTAAAGAAGTGAAGGTGAACCACACCAAGGGTTAACCAAGACCTAAATCTACATCAACACGCTACACTAAGCTTCCACAATCCATGAAGCACATTTGTAAATAACACTAACATCCCAGGTTGGCTAAACTATCATTAACACTAATAATCAACCACATTCACACTTCACTAGGTCCATAAAAATCCTATGAACCACATAGAAACATCACACAACATCATGGAATATTCCAACACCGACAAAATTCTCAAAATAACTAGTGCAATCATATGTAATTGAGAACATTATCATCTTGTGCAACCAGTCAAACTACCATTGAGCCACAACACATGAACCAAGCTTGCAGAATAGCTAAACACCAAACCATCCAAGGGAAGATAGATACAAGCATAATTAGCACATTCCCAAATCTGCAAGACAAGAAACTTTAGCATACAAAAATGCAGAGCAATTCCATTTCTCCTAGACAACCTTCTTCACAAGCCAGACATTGTCAAACACATCTTTTATTATCGCACGATCCAAAACCTAAAATTTTGGATATAAGACCTCTGAAAATTTATATATATTACATCCAAAGCACACAAGCACATCTTCAGTAATGAAGAAATGTGGAGCATAATACAAAAGGCACCTTTTTCACTTTGTACACTCTTTATGCAAAGTGTTCCTGTTGCATCTGTAACACCTGTTCAACACCACAAACACCTTCTTACCATGACCACACTAGAGGTTGACATCAATGATAACACTAATGACAATATAGTGCAACATAATCAACTAATTTAATCACCTAAGCCTATGTCCCATCACCTAATCCTAATTAACCTAGGACATATCCCTTTCACTTAAATTCCATTGCTTAAATTAAATCATATTATTATTTAATTTATTACATTTTTCATTCCCTTACAAATATGATTATTAAATGAAGTCTATATTCCCTCACCACTTTCCAAGAATAATGTGTCCACCTAGGAACAACTGTCCTTGTTCTCACATTATTCTCTCAACACATTCCAAATTATTTGGCACCTAAGAACACTTGTCTTTATGGTCCCCTTATTCTCTCAACACAACCCAAAGTTGTAGATTTCTTAGGTGCACATGTCCCTAATCTCCCCCATGCTCACAACTACTAACTAAATTTGTTAAGTTAATCTTATCCATTCACATTCTAACTACCTTCATCTTGACCCTCCTTCTTCTCCTAGATCATAGGGAATTCCTCTCAACCATTCTCCAACCTTGATTTCACAATCCAATTTTAGTCATCCATTCCCCATTTCCAAAATCTATAAATTCAGGCATCCTCTCATCCAAATATTTTGAATGCACACAAGACAACTATGAGGGGGTGAATTAGTTGTACATTAAAACATCAAAAACCCTCATAAAAATTTAGATCCACGTCCAATTAGTTAACCCTTAATGTGTTAGAATGATTTAGCTTAAAAGAAAATAATAGAAACTGAAACACATCAACATCATGCATATAGGACATGTGGAAAACCCAAGAAGGTAAAAACCATGGCGAGGATTAGCTCACAATATAAAGTAATTGCAACATTGAATACAAAAAGGCTCACTATCCAAAAGAAGGGCTCATTGCAAAAGGATCACTGCCAGATTACTGAAAAGAAGAAAGAAGAATGTTACAGTGAGAAATCCATCTCAATGTAACAAAAAGGTCCACCACAACATCACCAACACATTCACAACCTCTTTGAAGATTGTAGACACCTTTTGCTCACTACTTCTAGTAGTCTAACTCATTAAGCTTACACTACACTTCATAAATTTGTACTTCACAACTCTACAACTCACACCACACACTTCACACATAGTTCTCCATCAACTCGACACTTATTTATACCATCTTCAACCTTTAAAATATTCTCCAAGGTTGACTATGCACCTCAACCATGCAAATTCAAATTAGGCCGGTCCTAAGCATTCCCGCAGTGGAAAGGAATGAAAGTGAACCACACCACATCTTAACTCAGACCCAAATCATACATATACACCATGCCATGCTTCCACAATCACCAACTCAAATCCATAATTAGTGTAAACACCCAAATTTAGTTGAACCTGTGTAAACACCATTAACATTTAAGTAAACATTTCCTCAAATCTGAAAATGATTCATAGACCACACACAACAATTAAAAAAAATCTGGAATATTCCACAAACACCTTGAAATCCAACAAATTCCTTCACAACAACTTGCACTTGAAGAATGTACACACCCAGTGCACTTAGACAACCTTCCATACACTACAACTCAAGAAACAAACTTGCAGAGCATCAAACCATTAACTACTTCAACTAAAGGTAGATATGAACCTTATCAACACAATTCCAAAACCGCAAGACCAAAAACTAAACTGCGGAGCAAAACCATTTCTCCCAGACATTATTGCAACACAATTCACAAACTGGTGAACACAATTTATTCTACAAAATGATCTAGAACAACACATTTTGGATATAACACCTATGAACGCCTCTAATGAACATATTCAAATTGCACAAGTATATCTTCAACACAGAAAAAATGTGGAGAAAAACTAGAACACCATACTATATACCAAAACACCTTTGCAACACATTTTTTTCCTCTTTTATTCAAATTTTCTCAAAATAACTTGAAAATGAAGCACCAAAGACATACTCATCATTTTCAACACTTCCTCACCATCACTAAGCCAACTGCAACACTACAACTCAACTATACATCCATAAACAAAATCTTATCAAAGCAACACTAGAGGTTGACATCAATAGCACTTACTAATGACAACATAATGAAACTAATCAAAGAAACAACACAACCAATCATCAATGACAACATAAACATAAGCTTGTTGACATCAATGACAACACCAAATACACATACTTGCAACAATGTCCCTCTTTGTCATTGATGGAAACACATGATGTGAAAAACCATCAACCACAAACATAACAACTCTGATCACCAGCATATTGCTCCATACCAACTTCTCTCTCTTAACTGATCCTTTTCAAATTACTTCCTCTCTCCCCCTTTTTCAATTGATCATTTTTCATATTGCTTGCTCTCCCCCTTTGACATCAATAGAAAAGGGCAACACATTTGCATCTCTTTCCCCTTTGACATCGAACATACATATTTTCTCTCTTTACTACTTTGCATACTCCCCCTTAGGAGCACACTTCCCCTTAGGAGCACACAAAAAACACTACCAAATAGCAATAAAGGACAACATCAACTTGCACTAGCACTAACTCCCTTTGATTGTAACAACCAACCAAGTACTACCTACTCCCCTAGAGAGGTAGCCTCAAACATCAATTCAAAACAAGGAATGAATCTTGAAATTAGTGATAACTTTAAGAAACCCCCCTCAAAAAAAGATATAAAATTTTGGTAAATCTTTCACTTTTTTAGGAAAAAATATTAATTTCTATTGGTAAATCTTTCCTTTTTTTGAAAAAAATATAAATTTTATTGGCAATTTTTTTTACATCACGAAAATTTTATAATTTTTTTTGGTGAATCTTGAAAAATAATAGGAAAATGCATTAATTATGATGATGAACCCATCCAATCTAAAAATAATTCTCATGGAAAAGTAGGGGACCAAAAGTGGAAATTATTGATGGGTTTAAGGGGTAGACTATAATATTTACTTTCCACCATTATTTTAAAATATAATATAATATCCCTCATTGAATTTTGCAAGGTAAAATGTACCCATGATCTCTAATTCTCATGGGGCTCAAAATTACTTTTAGATCATTTATCTAACAACCCTTGTTGTACTCTACAAGGTAAAATGTACCCACAATCTATATTGCTCATGAGACACAAAATTGTGGGCCCTATGAGCGTTACAAATCGTGGGTACATTTTACCTCGTGGAACAGAACAAGGGCCATTAGATTATATTATAAATCAATGGTGGAAACTAAAGATTATGAATATGGTCCTAAAGCAACTAATAATTATGATATACTATTAGCAAATTAATATAAATTTCTACTATAATTTATAAAATTTAGGCGAATCTATTCTAAACATATATCGAATGTTGTGGAAAATTTTTGAGTTGAATTTTTTATTAAAATATTTTTTTTGATGATTTAAATAAGAAAATAACAAAAAATTGTAAAAAATGGTGATTCAAGTCACATTATAGCTCAAACTATTAGCCAATTTTGGATTCCCAAATTTCAAATTTTAGCCAATTGGTGAATATTAGCCACTAAAAAAATGACTGCTTGAAATGCACCGGATTGATGCATATCCTTATGCATTTAGTTTAAATAAGGAGGTGAAATAACCCCTAACTTATCCCATAGATACTCAAAAGTATCCTTAGGAAGAGACTTAGTGAATATATTAGCAACTTGACCCTTTGTAGGCACATATTCAAGCTTCACTTCATTCTCTACAACCTTCTCTCTCAAAAAGTGATACTAGATTGAGATATGTTTTTTCCTTGAGTGCATCACCAAATTCTTTGAAATATTAATGGCACTTTTATTGTCACAAAAGATAAAGATTAGTTCATCATATACAACTCTGATATCCTTCAAGGTTTGCTTCATACAAAACACCTATGTGCAACAAGATGCTATTGCAATTTATTTTTGTTGGGAATAGGATGCCATTTAATTGCAATCCTAAACATTATTTCATGTATCTCCTAAGTTCTTAGAAATTTTTCCCCAACACTAGGATTAGAAAGAGATTAAATTCAATAGAAATGAACATGTTAATTGACATTTTTAATTAATTCTAAATGATAGGAACATGTGGGGATGCCCATGAAGAGCTCCTACAAAATAGGAGCACATGGGGCACCCACATGGAAGATGAAACCCACCTTGAGTTAAGTTAACTATTTGGAGAAAAGATAACACTTTAGTAATGCATGTAAAGATCCTAGAAGTTAGGGATTGATGTTTACATGCATGGAGTTCAATTTAGTTTAGTTCATATTAGTTTAGTTCAGTTTAGTTCAGTTTAGTATTAGTTCAGTTTAGTATCAGTTCAGTTCAATTCAGTTCAGTTCAATTCAGTTTAGTTATGGTTCAGTTATCTTCAGTTGCATGTAGTTAGTTTTAGTTGAATTCTAGTTGACTTCAATTGACTTGGAATGCATGACTAGTGACTTGAGTTGCATGACAGATAATAGGTGACACATTCAGTTAAGTGGGGATGATCAATCATGCATGATATTTGCATGAATGGTGGAGAGATATGTTTCAGTTAATAGAGATTGACTTGGACCCACCTTGGGTGCCCAAGTTGGCATCTTGGAGTTAACACTTTTGCATGATAAGATATTTTATAAGGTTGAGTTAAGTGGGCCCATTCTTGTTTTCCAAATTTGAGGATAAGCTTCAAAGATATCTTCAGAATCAACATTGAGTTATGACTTCAGTTTGGGATGCCCAAATGGATGAAGCACTTGTTTTGACATTGTTCTTCATGGTAGAACTCTACTTGCAAAGAATAGGCGTGGGTTTTGTGAGATAAGCATTGTGCTTTGTAATTGTAAACTCTTTGGAGTTTATAAGGCTCATTATTGTCTATATATTGCAACAAGTTGAAGAGAGTTAATCAGATTTTATTGCAAGTTGTGAAGAAGAATTGTTGAAGGAAAAATAAGCATCTCAAGCAAGGATTGGAATTATTGTAATCTTATTCTGAGATTAAATAATACATTGATTCTTGGTGGAGTTTTTTCCCGAAAGGGTTTCTCCATGGTATATGTTGTGTAACTTCTTTCTTCTGGTCTTATTATTCTACAATCTTCTGTCTACTTCTACAAATGGTAAAATGAATCTAAACAGATAATCATCTACAAAGAATTTGTAACAAAGAATACTTAATTAGATCTACAACTAAAATATTTTTACAAAGTATTAAGCTACATAATTACCTCCATTTTCAACAATTTTGCCTCTACAGTAGATAAAGATACTAAATCTTGCTTCTTTCTCAACCAAGACATCAATCTGCATCCAAGAAAGAATGCACCACCACTTGTAATTTTCCTATCATCAACACATCCTACCCAATCAACATCTATGTAAGCACTCAAAGAGAAATCCTTTGGATAGCACAAGCCATGTTCCAAAGTGCCCTTCAAGTATTGAAATATCCTTTTCACTACTACAACATGTGACTCTCTAGAATCTTCTTGAAATCTAGCCACAAGACAAACTACATGCATGATATTCAGTCTAGTAATAGTTAGATATAGCATTCCTCTAATTATTGATCTATACTTTCTTTGATTAGCCTTAGGAGATTCATCATTCTTACTTAGATTGTAACCAGTAACCATAGGAGTACATACGGGTTTAGAATCTTCCATTCCAAACTTCTTCAACATTTCCTTGACATACTTTGATTGTAAAATGAATATACCTTTCTCTATCTAATTAATTTGAAGTCCAAGGAAGAAATTCATCTCCCCAAACATAGACATCTCAAACTCTTTCCACATCTCTTCTACAAATCTCTTGCACATAGCTTCATTTCCTCCAAAAATTATATCATCAACATACAAAACCACAATCAATATTTGATCTTTTTCAACTTTGAAATAAAGATTACTAATTGTGGTACCTGTTACATATTTTTTGCCTCAGCTCAAATGGAGGAGCTGGTTGATTGCTATTTTCCATAAAGTGGAATTGCATATTGGATTTTAAATGCTGTTTCGCATTACTTTTTGCATTAAGTAACAATTATGCATTTTAGTGAAGTTATGGAGTTTTAGAGTGGTTTTCAGATGTTGCAGTTTTAAAAAGAAATACAGAATTGAGTACATGAGCAAAGTAGAATTTCAGATGCTTTTATTCATTTCATAAAGAACTCATATTTTTTTACAGGGGCTCATTTGATTTCACAATCAGATTGATATTACAACATTGCATGAAAATGCATTTTCTTTTCAATTGAAAAGAAAAATTGAAATCAAAGATCCACACAAGCCGTGGATATAACTGTAACTGTTACAATGCATTTCTATAACACATTGCACTACCGAAGATGCAGAAAGGAAAACACATAAGCAACGACATAGTCATCATTGCTTGATTATCGACGTTCGATGCCGAATGGTGCACCTTGCCTTCTCGAGCTTCATCGACCTGTAAGAGGAGGAAAAGAGGGGTGTCAGTGGCTCTGACTATGGTATAACTTATATGATGCACCTAAAATAGTACAACATACTATTAGCAATGCATTGAAACAATCAATCAAGTGCAGTATGAAAGAAGTGAGCTGAAGGAGAAATAACAACATCATAATCATCGTGTTTCATTTTTATGCTAACACTGTTTGTTTCCTTGTGCAGGTATAGGTAAAGTCATGAAGCTGAAACATTATTCGAAGACCAAGCATGTGGAGTAAAATGGGCTCCCACAAGGGTAGAGCTCGGCATGCTGCCCTATTCATTAAATGGGCTGATTTTTTTTTAAGATACCTTGTTATATTCATCAAATGAAATGAGAACAACTAAGAGAGTAAAACAAGAGAATCCACCAAGTAACGAAACCAACTGTGCATTCATAACGATCAAGTTTTCTTTCTGAAGGCTACAGGTGAACAATGAGTTTAGTCACTTAAGGAATTTAACTGAGTACATTTACATCAGAAATTGCTGAATAACTTCATTTTCTGTGCTGATTGTAATCAAATGTCATGTAAGTTTCAATTCATCAATTCTTTCTCGGATAGTGAATAGGCATACATTATGCCTTAATGTTTTGATTTAATTTTCATTGTCAAGAGAATAGATTTTAAGAGCAGTTTGTGCTGTGAGATATAAAAATGCATGAAGGGTACCGTGTTGCTCAAGAATTCAAAAGACAGATAAGTCCCTAGTTCCAGTTGATTAGTAAGTACATAATGCATTATGGATTGAAATAATAAAGTGATCATTCTAGAATATTAAAGAAAGAGTAAGCTTTGTCTTTCTAGGAAGTTTGTGAGGTGTCAGTCATGCTTGAGAACAAAAGACTAGGTACAGTCCATTTTTAGCTCAATGTTTCAGCTAAAGCCCTACATAGGTGCTAAAAGAGGAAAAGCAGGAGTTCACTTTGGATCAATTGTGATTTGAGATCTTAACTATGACAAGTTCTATCTCAAGGGAGTAGTTGGATACAATAATGAGCATCAGTGATACAATACTTAAATATTGAGTACTGGTTATTAGAAGTTACAACAAGGACAATGAACTCATTTTGGATGGGATGGTTCCTCAAACAGGATCATGTATCAATGATTAGTGGAGGACAACAATCAAATGTGATACACATCCATTTTGTTTTCAGTGAGTTACAAGTGTCAAAGTAAGATATCACTTGTGATAGGTCAAGCCATGAATTAAATATAACAAATATGCAAGATTTTGATCATTTTCAGATTACTCAGTCAAGGTCTTGTCAGAGTAGTAAGGTAAAGGTTCTGTCATATCTACAAGATGAGCAACAAAATACAGTTGGGGACCATAATGGAATGTTCAATTTCAAGCTTAATGCACATATGAGATTTTAAATTCAAGATAGATCTTTCAGAATCTTGTGGACATCATGGAGAGTCATACTGACTTTCAACAGAAATAACAAATGAACATTTTTTTTGTCAAGATTCTTAGTACCTAGAGAGTATTCTCAGAATGTGTATTGGATGTTCTTTTTAAGGATAGTTTACAACTCCATGTCAAGGACAGTTCTGTGAATTGAGCTCAGGTGTTATAACTATCAAAGAAAGTTACAGAAATGCCAAAATGGAAAACTGGGTATATGAGTCAAATGAGTATGAACAAGCACACAGATTCTTGTTGTTCCCATCATGTTCTTTTATATTTCTGAAGGCATATTAAAACAAGCAACAATGATGCAATGAGTTGTTTTTTTTTTTAGATGAATAGAATGCTAAGGAGGTTTAAAGTAAAGACAAATGTTCAAGGCATCTTTTTGTTACGGAAGTGAAAGTAAAACATCACTGATTATTTGAGTCAAAGCCTTAAGAATAAATGCAAGCAAATATACAATTTTATCACCATTTCAAGCAAATATGGGAGGTAGAGTTCTGTCAGAAAATAAGAGTGCATGCTTTTGGCTTTGAGAATTTTCAATACTCACGATATTGTTTTATTCTAGAAGTTGAAAATAAATCATTGTTTATTTTAGCTCGAGTCCATGTGGAGATGACAAACAGAGTAATGAAAGATACAAAAATGAGCATCTTTTCTTCAAATATCAAATGCCAATATGGAGTTTCCTGTTACAACTAATAATGTGATTGTCTTTTCTAAAATTTAAGTGCATATGAAGTTATTGTGAATCAAACTCTAGTGGAAAATGCATAGGTTGTTCTTTGAAATGTGGTATTCCCATATGAGTGCTCGTGCCGAAATGCAAAGACTACATGTAATAAATGATGGGTCGAGTTTAGGCGAATACACAGATTTTGTTAACTCTTGCAATTGCTTTCAGTTCTAAGATTAAACAAAGACGAAAAATACAGTTCTCTTCAGAAATATCAAATACCCACCTGTGGGTTTGTTTTCAAAATGTAGGAAATATGATAATCTATGATGCCCATATGGGTTTCACATAAACAATAGTAAAATACAAATATGAAGATTTTTGTGCTAGGTTGAGCTTCAGAAGAGAAGAAAATGCAATTTTCTTTAATAATCTCAAAGACCCACTTTCAGTGTAGTATCAAAACACAGAAAAATCAATTACAAAGATAACCATGTGAAGTATGGAATTGAATAGAAGGAATATACATCAAATGCAAGTTCTCTGATGTTGGGTCTAAATGCAGAGGGAAGAAGATACAACTTTATTCAACTTTCTATGATACCCACAAATAGAAATCCTTTTAAATTGACTTAATGGTAGTTTTCTGTTCTGGGTCGAGCCCGAAATCCATAAAAAATGCTTCCTACAATGCATATTTGGCGCGGCCTGAATATGGCCAGAAATTTATGAGCAAAGAAGAGTCTTTTTTAAAGTCTCTAGTGGACAAGTGCTGGAAAAGTAGAGTTACCAGTTCCGTGCTGAGGTTAAGTATCTTGAGGCCGAGATTCGAGCTCTCACAGGAGGGTCGAGCTCACACAATAATAGGTGAAATACATAAGGATATAAAAATGGAAGTATTAGAGTGTGTTAGCCACGGCTTTGAGGCCGAAATGAGCAAGAAATACGAAGCTATAAAGTCTAAGAACACACAGCTCACCTTGTGCATAGAAAGTGAAATAAAAACCCGTGAAGCCCTCTCCTATAGTCTCCAATCGAGCTCGAGCTCATAACGGCATGGAGAAGCAAAGGTAAGAGAAAATCAGAGAGTAAGCTCTTAACAGGCCGCGGCCCCCCTTTTGGTGTTCAATAGAAAGTGACAAAACTTCAATACAAATAGCACAAGTCTTACCCACTGAAGTTTTCAGACCATTGGTGAATGTGGAATAGTTCCTTATGCATTTTTGAGCTCGAACTTGACAGAGTCATGGCGGCGTCAGAGTTCTTTCTTGCAAGTGGAGAGTGTGAAAATGAGTGATAATTAGGGTTCGATTCTGTTTTGACCGAACCCTAATTTGAACATCATCATCTAGAATGTTCATTCAAGGCATGTGGAGAATATCAAATGGAGGTCGAAATTATAACTTATGCCTTATGTCTTTATTGAAGTATGAGTTTAATGCTATATGTTTGGGGGCCGAATTTCAGATTCCTAAGTTGGTTTACGGATTAGCTCTTGGAGGTTATTTCCCATACCTTGGTGAAATATTATATGGTGAAAAATGATAAAATTGATGATTATCTTGTGATTAAGATTAGGTTACGATGCCCTATGACTGAGGGTCAATTTTTCTTTAGGTTTTTTTATTTTTGATTGATTTTGAAGAAATCAATTATGGAGCTGAAGGGATAATTGATATGTATTAATATTTTAATGATTTTTTGAGAAAATCAGAATGTTGTAATGAAGAAATAAGGTGATTTTCTTTTTGCAAAATATTTTCAATCTTTGAATTGCAAAAATAGACAAATTGTAAAAATATGCATCTTGTAAAGCATAATCATGAAAGCGATATTCTATAAATCGCTTTATGTTTTCTTGCTATTTTTAGCAGATCTTTGACTGACTTTTCCTCTTGGTCGGATTTGAGACTTGTCTTGGAGAGATAAGGTTTTTTTTTGAGCTTTTAAAGAAAAATTAGCCTATTTTTAGAGGCTCAATTATATGATCATAGAAGCATTGTGCTTTTTCT